>JACMIF010003511.1:0-14416 GCA_014805445.1 Diplogasteroides magnus
TGCGTTATATGTAGTACTCGTCTCCCTTATTATAATTAACTACCATGATATACGGCCACTTCGTCTTAAAGGATACAATGAATGCATTTTCATAAAAATTAAAAGTGGCCCCGACTAGTTCTTCATGGCGGCTGAGTGCTTTTTCTCCAAAGACTCAACAGCTGGATGTTCACGACGCACCGTTGTCGTATTAGCGGTGGGTCGGTCATTATTTGTCATTATTTGACTATTCATTTTTTCACTTCGATCCCGATTTTCAATTGTGTTTCAAGAAGGACATTAGAGTCTCATATCGTTAAACGCAATGATGGATACTGGGGGACCCTGATCAGGCAATTGCGGGAAATTCAGACGCCTTTCTGCAGGAAGTCAGTCGTGATTGGCAGTGGCTGGCGTGTGCCAAATACACTACTTTATGATCGGGAGACACGCGTCTGAGATCCAAACTTATACTACATTTTCTTCAACAGCTCCCTCTTGGGCCTCGCTTTCCCTCAGTTCGCAGCATTCACTGAATCACAGATTGCAGCCGTCCATGCAGTGATATCGTTTCTCCTGCTGCGTTAGCTACTGTTCGTAAGATATATTTTTTCATTTGTAATGGAAATGAGGAAGCACCCGCATTAAAATATAGAACAAGCGATGACTACTTGAAACCGTGGTGATGCATACAATAATTCTTGCAGGTATAAAAACAGTGAAATTTTTCTGAATTATATAATTACTTCCGCAACACCTTCGAGTGCAATGTATGTTTATGACAAGGAATGTGATTGCAGCACTCTTCTGGGCTGTCACATTCCCCCATATTGCAGCTGCAGCAACGGCTGCACCACTCGCTGCAGCGACCTTAAATGACTGCACACCGTTCTTCAAGGCCATGAGACTGCCGGAGAATTACAAAGTATATACGTAAACTATTCTTACAAACTTATGATTTGTTTATTAATTTTAGAAACGGGTTGCTTCTGGATAATATTGTTTTCAGCTATTCCTTCATTATTATATCATCGGTGTTGCATATTGCGATGCATTCACCATGCGAAAAATTAGCCAAACGATAAAATGGGGAAATAGTCAATTGAACCGTGAAGGAAAGACAAAATCTATCCATTTTTCCATTACGACGCAAATGTTTATGACAGTCTTTCGCTCGAATTAACCTTTCCTGTTTACCTATTCTGTTCTTGCCGCCGTGCACATTTGTGCCAATAATTTTTGTGCCAACGCCGTGCCATTAAATATCGGCTCAAATGTCATTTTTTTTAATATAGGAAAGCCAAATGAAATGGTGAATTGTTCCTGATCATAGTCACTACATATTTGATGTATGCAACACCGATAATGTATATACTCTCAATGTAATCAATAGCAAATAAAAATAGTAATTCATTAATTGCCAATTTTTTAAAGTGCCTTACTGCGCACTTAATATTCTTGCTCACATTGGGAAATTTCTTGGGCTTATGTGACAAGATCAATAAGTGCGAAATAAGCTTTAAACCAATAGACTGTCTGAACGCATTGGTCTCGAAGGAAAGAAGGATATTTGGCTCACTTGTGGATCGCTGCATTCCTTCCATCTACAGCAACTGCACCTGTTGCCCCATTATTACAGCTCCATCCATAGCTGTACTCAGTCTCTGTTGCAGCGAAATTCCAAATTCTCTATCATTTCTCTAGAATTCTCCATCATCGTGCACCAGTCGATGACGTCACCGTGGACTACCTGACGCCCCTCCACATCGCCGACTACTACGGACATGTGGGGGCTGTCAAGCTGCTATTGGTCAGGTTTGTAAATAGTTTGATCTTTGATCTTCTGATATCGTTCCTTTTAAACCTTTCGTAGTAGATATTATTAGTTCTTTCCAATTTTCTACACTGAACATGGGCCACAATGAAATCACAATTGAACACAGTTTATGTAATTGAAGTGAATCATACAATAAAAAGATGTATGGTTGTCATGAGGAACTGGGAATAAGGTAGCACCTGACACAAGGGGCTATAAGGAGATTCTGACCAACTTGTTCTGAGCTAGTCAACTCGATTTGATACAATTATGTATAGAATAATTCTGAACATTACGACCTACCGAACTATAATAAGACTGCCTCTGTGAACTCATTACCTTATTCCAGGGTGCGATTGCTGACGTCGAAAGCGTGGCGAGACTCCCTCCATCTCGCCGCGAGAGCCAACCAGACCGATGTCGTGCGGGTCCTCCTCCGCCACGGCGCCTAGGTACCGTAACCTTTATTCTGACCGCTCGAACTAATGTTGACCCACCGAACGATTCATTACCGTAATATTCAGGTCGACGCGCGCGCCCGCGAACATCAGACGCCACTCCACATCGCGTCGAGACTCGGCAACACGGACATCGTCGTGCTCCTCATTCAGGTTGGTGTCCTGTGATATGACCACCCAGCGAACAGTTCGGAAGATTATGTTATCTTACCCCATCGAACTCGAAACTCTTGGAATGACTCATTATGAAGATATTGGCGGGGCCTTATACAGTATAGTTATGCTGAAGAATTATTCTAACGAGGAATGGTGCAAGAAAATCAATAAATAGACCTAACACAGAATATTTGCTTCTGGCGCGAAACATACAACGAAAAATATTTATTTCACTGTTTTATCGCAAACTTCCATGACGTTCTTGTCTTTCATCAGCAATATTGACTTTATTCACAGATTCAAGATGAGAAACAACTGTTCTATAGCGTAGCGCTGATGGAATATAACAAGGCTGAGACATATTTTTCGAATTTGTCTGTTGTTAGCATTAGAATTGCCTCTTGCTCCACATTCTCCAATTCCAGTTGCTCAATCACTTCCGCCTGAAGTTGTTAATCTTCAGGTGCGTGCTCAACCATGACGTACTCCTCGATGGCCTTCTGCTCCTATTCGCCATTTACTTCCATATTAGGAACGAACTTCCTGGACTTCCTGCACCATCATCAATTCATTTTTCCCTTTCACTTTACGCAGAACGATGTCATTTCACGTCTCGATATGTCGCATAAGACATTTAGCGGGCACAAAGAGATTACTTATATGACGATAATATACGTTCATTTACAGCGCGTATCTGCGCGCCGTTCGACTGGTAATATACATATTATAAAATGCGATATCGAAATGCCATTGGATTCGCAACAAAAGACAATCTATGAAAAGGCTATGAAACATACTTGAAATGTATAATACTTAGGACATATTTTCAAGAAACGCCGATCCCAATGCCCGAGTTCACAACTGATTCACTCCGTCCATGGTTCTTGCAAGAAGAACAGAGTCGAGGTGACTCACCGTATTCATCGTTCGACCGATTTTGGTAAGCAATAATGTTCGCTAACAAAAACATAATAATCACAATAAAGATGAGATTCAAGCGTCAATGGTAAATAAACACAAGAAAGTCAATAATTATTGCTTCCAGAGTAAACGGGCCTTTTGTGTGAAAGGTATGTTTCACAATGCTATTAAAGCCCCTGAATGCATACAATTTCGATCGGTGGTGGAGTTTTCTCTTGTCTTAAAATTAAAGCTAAATGATTTATTCCAGACTCCTCCAAGTGGCCATAAAACAGGGTAAAGTCAACAATATATGTTTCAATCACGGCATAAATGACATGAAAACATGGACATGTTCGTGTTTTCGGAATTTAGAGCACATGAAACAAATATGTTTCATGGCAGGGATATGTTCGTGCTTGTAAGATATAGGTAGCTCAATCCAAGCTCTGCATCCGTAGATCAAAAAAAATTTATTTAGAACAGCCCTTCAGCAGCCGCTCAAGGAGGTTAGTCACATTTTTGAACTATTGAACTCGGCTTACCTTTATTCCTAACTGCTTGACACACTGAACGCTCTTTGACACAACGAACCACGGCAACATGGAGGGGCGTCAGGCGTCCATAGTGACGTCATCCACTGGTGCAACATGGTATATGAGTATTCTGGAGGCTTCGACGTGATCTAGGTGTAAGACGGATTCGGTAGACCGATGACAAGGAGGACAAGACACTGGAGAAACAGGTTCTACGGGCGAAAACAACTAATTTGGCCATGTAGGCGATATGCCAATGTATTCAGTAATTGCGCGGAGAAGAATGGGGACAAATTTACCTATTTCAGAACCCCTGCTCTTGTCTTTCGCCCGAAAGATTCTTCCTCTGGTATTCTCCCCCCTTACCTTCTCGTTTCGCTGTACGTCGACGTCACGACAGTCGTGCGCACGACGGTGCCGTCTTCTTCGATGCGCTGCAATATATTGTTGTTATATTTTATATAAGAGACCTCATTTCGCGATACTACTGCAACTAATTACTTGTCATGTTCGTATAATATGTGCCATACGAAAATATTCATGTTATCTCACTCTTTGGCACAGTGCATAACTTCCATTCTAAATCCAATGGAGGATATGGTGAAGCACGGTGAAATAACTAGCATCGTTTTAGCTAATAGTGTCTTCTACCCACCTCATGGACCTCTTTGGCCATGCCTTCGGGCAGCTCTTTCTCAGTTGCACCATTACCAGGCAATGGGACCATGAGCACCCTCTAGGCGTCTGCGTGCATCTTGTCCCACTTCTCCCTCTCTTCGGGAGTCAGTGAATCAGTTCGCTTGTGCACCTGAAGGGTTTCATGCGGAATGGTCTAGTACGGTATAACAGGGTTCCTTAACAAGAGCTACCGTACCTCCTCGGAGATCGGGACATCATTTTCGTAGGTTGTTGTGATGGTGGTTTCCTCAACCACGGACCCGTCGACCGTGTCATGAACGTGGCGCTCGGTTCTGTGCACCTTGCGGACCTCAATAAAATTTCGTTAGGACGGGCCAAAGTAAATATCCGAAATCGGTTTGAAAAAATAGGACAACGTTCATTGCAATGGTGTGAAACACAACAATTTTTCATCAATTCAAGTTGTTAGCTCATGCAGAACATACATTTACCGTAACTACATCAATATATGCTTCAAATCACTATCAAATCTTGTAGCTGCGCGACAAGTCAATCAATGGTTCCTTGGGAATTGTGGCAACAAACATTTATACACACCTCAATCTCCGGCTCCTCCGGTTCTCGGGCACATCGCTGATCTTATGATGAATGATCTCCTGTGCGCTGAGGATCTGAAACACGGAGTGACGTGATAGGGTCACTTAACAAAAGAAGACAAATCTCAGGTGGAGATGCACTTCGAACGGTAATCTTAGCTGGGATGGGGGCAGTGCTGAACGCAGCGCCTCCTGTGGGCGTCTCGTGACTCTCCTCGATCACCTGCACGGTACGGTAAGTCAATTTAAGCATCGATTAGGCCATGAATCTTACCTCCTCGTGCTTCATTACGGTAGCGCTTGCAGAGGCATCGAAGGCTCGCGGGAGTAATCGTCGATCACGGGCGATGGTTCCTGAACGATTCGAAAAATGTTTCAGCAATGATATAAAGAATAAGAATTGCTTGCATAAGTGTATTAATTTCACAATTTCGTTATGTTTCATGGAAAGTATTACTGGCTGGGATCATATCCACTATAGTTATTTAACGCAATGTATGCGGCATAAAAACTCACCCTCGCCTTCTCCTTGGAGTAGTCCTTGGTGGGCATAAGTGAGGATATGTCCTTGGATGGCAGTCCATTCATCGATGACGAAGGTTCCATATCCAGTTGGTTCTCCTCATTGTATGCGATGGAACGGACGATGTCGTCTCGGCCGATGCGACGGACATCTGAGTCGAGTTTTTCGGCTGAAAAGTGATGTTGGGTATCATTAAGCGAGTCTGCCTTTTTTATTCCATGTGAATCCAGAAAAACCACTATCGGCTATATTCAATGCCATTGTGCATGTATGTTTCAACCTCTGATCTTATGTTCAAACACTGACTAATCACTGATTATTTATTTCTCCCATCCATATAAAATTAGTTATGTAAAACTCAGGAGCTGCATCCTCCTTTTTCAGATGGATCCATATCCTCAGCACATTCTGCATCTCCTGTCCTGGATACTTCGCCCTTATCTAAGCAACATCCTTGTATTGCTGGTCCAGAGAACGTGCCAGTCGCTGCCAACCACCAACTCACTAAAAATAAACGTTTGAATTAATGCGATTTGCCGATCAGGATCCAACAATACTCAAAGTGATCAATGACACTCAGGTCTCATGAGGAAGACTGACGTACCTTGAGCACATTGGGATGTACGGTTTCCGGGAGTTGGGTGTTCAGGGTGGCCGCGTACTTCTTATCCAGAGGCTCTACACCTGGACGCTCACGACGCACGATTGTCGGTAGTTTTAAACAGTTCTGAAGTATTTGATCAGTCATTAATTCATTTTGTGCGTGAAAATATGTTTCAATAATAACGCAAAAGCCTTTTCAATTCTCGAATACGATTCTGTGCGCCTTGGTCAGGACAACAAAACAAAAAATCAAAATGTTCCGAGAACTGTTGCAGTATTTCCTCCATTTCTTACAGTATCCAGTACCTGTGTTCTCCATTGTACTCTGTCAGTGTGATGGCCAGTGTGCAGGTTGGCTGTTGTGGTGGGAGGGAGTCAGCACGGACACGTGGCTCCCTCATCATTGCAATCCTTCCTCAGTCGCAGCCTTCGCCTCGTTCTTATTACGAGTCTGCAAACGGAACCCGTTAAGGATATGTTTCAGGAAGGGCAATGTTTACGATTCATGCATTATGCGCGTTGTGCTAAATATATTTTATTTTTTTGGGAATCGATACCGAGTTCTTATCGTTTCATGGAAAACCAACTGAATAAAGTCATAGTGTGGTGCATAAATGAATCGCGAAATGAAAAGACAATATGTAAATACTATCTATGACGCGACGCCGTATTCCGGTAGAACTAACCCTTCGATAGACCCGAAATGGATTATTTATTAGCGCAATCGCTACTTTATAGGCAGTAGGCGTTCATAATGCAGCAACAAGGGCTAAATGCTTATCTTAAAGGGACAGTAAACCGCGCCACGGGCGAAAATATTTTCAAACAGCCCGCGCTGCACTGTAGCCGCCTTTTACCAATACACCGCGCTATTTCACGGATGCGATTTTACGGAGCAAATTTTGACGTCTTTGCAGTTTTCACTTTAGCGGTATATTTGTTGCTTGTACGTCATTTCCAGGATAGGTATATCACCAAAATGCCTATTCACCGCAATTTGACGGATTTGAAGCTAGAACAGATAGGAAATTGCACTCGCATTCGTTGCTTCAAAAATACAGTAATTACACAGCATTAAAAGTCTAGTCCGTCGCTCACTGACTCGTCCGGCAGTAATTGCAAAAGGTGCTTGATTACGACATATCTTTCATCCATATAGATCAGTGAGGCGAAAGATGTAGGAGTGCCATAGCAGTGAAGTGGACAGATGTGCGTTGCGAATGCTGAGAATGATGGCGAAGTTGTCCCTTTCGTCAAATTGCCCGAAGCTCACAGGTTCCGTCTGTGAAGCTAATGGTATTCAGCTGTTTTCGTAGGCTTGAAAATGCGTGCGCATAGGGAAAGAAGAGGAGCGTTCACCAGAAATGACCGGAGCTGCATCTGCATTGATATACCAGACAGAGAGGTTTCCACACATCGACCTGTGGTGCTGTGGTAACTGCGCGGGATTTTCAAACGGGTATCTGGCGCGGTTTACTGTCCCTTTAAGTTGCATATGCCCCTTTTTAAAGTTGCATATGCCTCCATTCCATTTTCCACCCAATTATTCATCCACACGTAAAGTCCTCCAAGGTTGTAGAGCTTTCCTGCGTGAGCGTCGTCAAAATCCTTTGTATTTCTGCATGTGAGACGGAGTGCATCGAGACCCGTTTTCCGTAGATATAAGTGCACTTTTACTAGCAACTCCTGGGGAAGGTACAGATACCACCAAGGTTGGGCTGCAAAGGTTGGCATTTGTATTTCATTTTCTAAAATCTTGTTTGAAGTACTAGGGTGATTTCTGAGGGTATCGATACTATTAGGTTGTAAAGAAAGTCTTGGTACATTTTTAAAAACTCATCTATCTTTATATAGAGAAGCCGCACATTTTCAAAGTATGTGGTTATATATAGCAGGCAGGCATGTCATTCTGATATAAATTATACCGGACTGCACGCTCATTCTTTTTGGAGTTATGGCAAACAGTATCAGTTTGACCACTTCGCAGCTCCTCAACATCGGATTTCTCAATTTTTCCCGGACTTTCTAGCAAAGCATATATGCCAACTAGTGGGTTTTATTAATCATGGGAACTGTGCTCAACATATCCGAGAAGGGCTTTTAATTCTGACTACGAAGTTCTGATGGAAAAGGTAAAACCACTCAAACGGGTGATGCTTTAAGAAATAAATGTACAGTTTGGCGGAAAGTAAACGATATCAAACGATATGGGCGCAGGTTAATATCCTACTCTTGTACTGTCCATAACCAATAACAATTATGAACGTTGACACGTTTGAACACAAATAAAAATAAAAATACATTTTTCGTGAAAACTGGTAATGTGCTAGTCGGGACCAGTTTTGATTTTCTTGAAAATGCATTCATTATGTCTTTTAAAACGAAGTGGCGGTATAACTTGGTAGTTAATAATAATCAGGGAGACGATTGCTACATACAACGCATACGCGTTCCTTGAACCGTTTACTGTAAGAAAAGAACGAAAAAAGATACGCAAGAATTTGCCATTTTTTAAACATAGGTCAATATTCATAAGAGATTCTGCCTGAATAAGGCATTTAGAGCTATAATCGGATGTGGATTTATAATCTACTGGTAATGCACAAGTTGCTTCCGAAATATGATTGAACAGGCATTTGAAAACGAGCTGTCACTCGTTTTAGGATGAAAAGCCGTTTTTTCACTTTTTTCAAAAACAATTGGCCTGGAAAAGCCAGTAGGCTGGGAAGTCCCTCACTGGGGCCTGGTATTCTTCATGACACGGCTTATGCATGAGCACATTTAGTTTGGCCCGGAAAATTCGCTCCTTGAAAATACAGCACGAAAACTTATAAGATGTCTTCAAGGCA
This sequence comes from Diplogasteroides magnus, assembly GCA_014805445.1. NCBI lineage: Eukaryota > Metazoa > Nematoda > Chromadorea > Rhabditida > Diplogasteroididae > Diplogasteroides > Diplogasteroides magnus. The sequence continues at coordinate 9,056 of JACMIF010003511.1, forward strand.
ATCTTGAACTTTGAAAGCCTACTGCTTGCTGCATTGCAGGCATGGAGCAACTAGGCTATTCATAAATGATGGCCAAGTCTAGACAACAACTATGCACTACACAATTACTGTCTAGCGTTCACTCAGATTTTTCTGTGTCAGAATATCAAAATGTACCAAGACTTTCTTTACAACAATAATATTTTTTATCGTTTGGGCGACCCGATAAGCGATCTTATTGTTAAATGTCCGAGTCGGCTCATTCAATTTAGCTCGTGAAATGTATGAAGGCAAGATGGCTCATTTTGCGGCAACTCGACTCACCAAAAGCCACTGGTGGAGCCTTAATCAGCCCATTCTTCATCTTCTCCTTCATCTCTTCGCATTGCTTTCGCACTTCCTTCACTTTGAGCTCATCTATGTTATTTGCTGCTTCGTCCAAAATGTAGCTGAGATCGGATTTCTTGCAGCTTTGACCTATGAATATAGTTCATTTCACGAAAAAGCACAGCGTGCCCAATAGTGGAACATCCTACTTTTGCAGCGCATCAATATCGCGTACATTCGTGAAACCGCGACGTGTCCCACTGTACCTTCAACGGGACACGTCGCGGTTTCACGACTGTGCGCGATATTGATGCGCTACAATAGTAGGTTATTCCACTTTTGGGCACGCTGTGAAAAAGTATTTTAGTTCAAGCAGAAAAAAGTAAACGAATTCGTTCAAAACCTGCGCGAACCTTTGAGTTTCTCCCCATTATGACCACAGATATGAACGGATGTGAGTTCTTCCCTCTGCATCCAAAACACTTCCACTTTTCGTCGATCCGACCAGTAGAAGACGGTCTTTTGGTCTTTGTCATCAGAGGAAAATCCCTTCCCATCACCGATAAAAACGCTCTCATCCCATTTCGCTGTGCCGACAACGAATAAGATATGACGTTCGGCTTCTGATGGGAGCAAAAATACCTTAACATCTTTAATATTCATGGAAACGAATATTTAGTGTTCACACTTGCAATCTTAGCGCACACAGTAGCTGCAACAGCGGGAAAGTGGCCTTGGAACCGTATCTTGGACAATCTCGTATACCACTAGCCTGTATAGCTGCTCTTCGGAGACGTACGACATGTAGTAAGGGTTCAATTTGCCGATTCCCGGACCTTAAATGACCGTTTTCATTAACTTTTATGACATTTGATTTATAAAACAAATATAAAATGAAAACGCACACCGGTAAAAGCACTCATCGAATTCTTCTTCTCTGGCATCGAAATCAATATTCCAGTCCTTCTTGTTGAGTTGGTTGAATAACGGCTTGTTCTCGAAAATTTCTTTAAAATTGCAGTTAAAGTTGAACGAAGTGCAACGGTCCAGTATCACATAAATCAGCTTCGCAGCGACATCCGTCATCTCTCCAACAAATGTGAGAGAAATTTCGGACAGCACTCTGCTCATGTGACCGAGGCACTCGGTAGAGGAAAAATGCACATAGTCACTGCTAAAATTGCACTCTGCGATGTCGTCGTTTTCAAATGTTACGCGAATTGATTCATGTTACTTTGTTATATAGCAGCTGATACTTCCGGTATCTTTTTGGCTACCGCATCCTTCTGTGAAAACAGAAACGTCTCCTTTGAGGCCGTAGAGCGTCGGTCCATTCGAGTCGATAACCTTCTTCAGAGAATTGGACATTAGACGAAGTGAATTCAAGTCTTTAATTTCGAGGAAGGGAAACACTCGCATCAACAGATTGATAGGCAACTTTGAGGAGGTTGGAGATTCAACTGCAATGGACATTTGTGTCTGACTGAGAGGAAATATAGATATTTTGCATCCCATCTGAACTGTTATTACTAGTACGCGTCTCACACCTGGATGCCATGCTGGACTCTCACTTTTAAGTGCTATTTCGGCGTTACGAAATATATTTCAACTGTGAAATAAATAGACTTGAGAAACAGTTCAGTTAGGAGGCGTAATATCTACGAATAGACACCGTGGATCACACATCAATTGCACATACAATTGCGTTCGTTCTCTCTAATTGTTCACCGAGCGTTAGTCGATTTCAACTGATGGACAAACGCTCATAGTAGAATTAGAGAGCACAATCGCTCTTCGATGTTCGATTGATGTGCAATTCACGGTCTCTAATTGCGAGCAAGGTTTCTAAATCGGTAGTAAAGTGCATTTCCCGTTCGATTAATTTCCGCGGAGATGTTGTTCTATTGAATTAGAAAATACATGTATGTATTGTCTGAATTTCGACTATCTGCCTATCTAAGCCACTAATACATCCGCGTTTTCTACCTTCCGAAAAAAGTATTTACCACTCTCCATAGTAGACAGCTCGACAGTTGATTCCATTGGTAAGGACCGCAGTTGATGACTATAATGAGTGGAATCGATAATGCAATGCAATGAAGGCAAATGAATGAAGGTGAATGAAAGAATGGATGAAGAAGGACAGTGACCTTCTCATCCAGACAGAGTAATCAATATATACTTGAGGGAATGCCCCTTGCAACGTTGATCAAGAATTACAAGAACAACTTGAAATTATGGAAGCAACGTTGCCGGTGTTTTACTATTTTTAATAAGAAAAATTGCATATCTTTTGTGATTAGCCAGCCGGAAAATGCTTGTCTAGAATTTGGCGTAAGATTTTTTTACATTTTTCCCAAAATTGTTCCTCTGACCAATTTATCGCGAAGGCGGCGCCACAATTCCAATCGATTGTTGAGCGAGTCGTTTGCTCCACCATATTGGTAACATGAACAGATGCACCTCAGCACTTCTGCCAATCTTTTCCAGTTACCCAGACGTGGAAGATTTGAAGACTTTATTGAAAAATTATATAAAACATTAATGTGAAACGGAGGAAAAAGTAAATTATATGAAAAATTGATAGTTAAATTTCTTCAAGCTGCTTGAACAACGACCTTCCACCCACGGACATTCACTCCGCTGGTCGGTTTCCACACGAGACGCATGATGTTTGCAGCCGCCGTGAAGATATTACCGCTGATGTTGGAACCAGACACCCTGAAGAGTCAAATCAATGTAGCTTCGTTCCTTTGTCTCAATTACTATTTTACCTCGGCTTCAACTAATTGAACATATCAAATCTTGATTTTCTTAACTCACTGTTTGATCTCGGTGGTGTCTTGCCCGCCGTTGTACACGTGAAGCACATCGCAACACGAATTCGTCTCGAAGTAGATCACCTAATAGGTACATGAAATGAAGGATCAACCGCAAAATTCCGACATTCTTACTAGGGAATCTAAATCGACAGTGAAGTGCATTTCTCATTAATCTAATTTCCGTGGAGCGGTGATCTATACGTGCGATATACAGCCGCTACGAGTGAATTTGATGAAAGATAAATGCATTTTACTATCGTGTTAGAAAGCCTAATTCATACCTCGATTTGGGCCTTTTTGTCGTTCGCAACCTTTACGTAATATTCGCATTCCAAATCGCCCGGATAACCAAGCGGGAAGCCCGGAGACATGATCTGAATTTATAATATTATTTTTCCTATATGCCCCCCATTTACTTCTGCACCTTCGGTGTACTTCAAAGTATCCGGACACTTTGGGGGAGGTTGCGTGGTTGTTTGAACGTCGGCTTCAAAATATTTTCGTCGCATCTGAACTCTTGTGCGGAAGCTCATTTTCATTAAAAACATATTCCGGGTGAAATGTTAAATCACATCTGATTGTCTGAAAAATGGATAAATAGCAAGAAAAATGAGGGAGCCCAGCCGTGAGGAAATAGACGGATGAGCCATAGTTTTGTCGAACTCTCTCTCTCTCCCTCGGTACACAAATTCAATTCACCCTTATAGCGCAAATACACTTGCCGTAGAATCCCTCCATTTCACACTTTTGCTAGTTACAAATACAGTTCTTACGCAAGCTTCTGCATGTTTCTCGTTTCCGCACAATCGGGAAACCAACCTTGTCTCCCACAGAAATAGGGCAGTTTCCTGTTACAGTCTTCGCTGACCCAGTCGCCATTAGAAGTGCTGGTCTCCATTGCTGCGCACAGTCCGAAATCGGAATCGGGAAACCCTGGAAAAACTGTCAATTTTTAAGTAAAAAATTGGCTAACACAACTAGTAATAGCGTTACATATACTTTTTGAAATAATTACGGCATAATGATAATTTCTGTATGTTGCACTGTTATATATCTCAGATTACCTGGTGAATACTGATCGTAGTCGTCTGCGGTTCCATCAGACCATGTGAAGTTATTTGTTCCTTCTACGGCGGACATGCCAATGTGCACTCCATTCACTAGTCCTCGAGATACGGCCGCGCGTCGAAGGAAATCGTTTTGCTTAATTGACACACTTATGTAAGGTTCGTAATGATAAATGAGCCATATCCACTGAGACATAATGGACACTACTCGACTTGAACCGGGCGGAAGAAAAAAGCGTTATCGACAGTATTTAATTGCTTTTCACTGGGAACCTAATCATTTTGCGATCGTCGAGATTGAAAAAATTGACAAAAGCCATACCGGGGATCCATGAATTGACATGAGATGACCGAAGTCGTTTCTGCAATTGTTTTCAGCGTCTTTCCACGTGGCGGGAGCGTTGACGACCTGTTGGAAATATGTTATTTATTTTCATAAGACCTCAAGTAACGTACCGAATAGCATATGCCCGTATCTCCTTTGCCACCCGGGATTGCTGCAAAGTCATCGCATGGATCTGAACTGAGAATATCTGAAGACATTAAAAATTGAAGCACCAGTGGCGACGAGACGGCGCTGTGCGCAGTAGGCATATGAAATACTGTCACGGTCAGTTGTCCTGTACCACATTCCATCTGATAAATACTAAATATTGGTAAATAAATGGGTTCGACTGTTCAAGTGGAGCTAGAGTTAAACAAATTATTTCTACTTGAGAGTGAAATGGCCTGCGTCATTACAGAAAGTGGAATTAACTCCGTATCCTAAAATGCAACCGATTTTAGCATTATAATCTATCATGCCTGGCGCAAATTTAGTATATGTTAGAGGAGTTCCATCCGACCAGAAATATTCATGCTTTTTTATATCACATTCCAGTCCTGAATTTGTTTAGTTCATCAGGTTCATTAAAAGGAGAATTTCATACCAATAAAGATAGCATAGCCGCCAGAATATTGCTTCGCGTAGTATTCATTTTCTTAATGGAACAAGATTCAAATTATTAGGTTGTTTCTATGGTTTCTACATCGGTAGAAAAATTGCATTCATTTTTCCTCTAATATTAGGTTGGTAAGAAAGTTTTTTCCCATTCCATCTTTATCTTGCAATTCAATACCAATATTTCGAATAAATTACACATATGCGCCATCATTATTATTAACCT
>JACMIF010003512.1:0-14410 GCA_014805445.1 Diplogasteroides magnus
CTACCTCTCAAACTCATTTTCAGATATTGAGATGTTGATTTTTGAACTCAGCGCCCTCGACTTAGTCAGGTATAAAAGTTTCATTGGGGGTCAATTTTTGACTGTGTGCCAGCCTCACGGTCTGATAACTCACTCCAGTCAGATAGTGTCTGTTACAGCTCAAAAAATAGACATTTAATATTGTGGTTTGGGCTTTAGCCTTTATCGTACAAACAATTCTAATTCGACCATGTTTAGTGACCAAAGAATATCAATAATTTTTGTGGAGATTCAACAGCCAATTGTAGATGTGACATGAGTGTTTGGGTACCTTGTTTTGGTATCGACAACTGGACTGACTAGTTCAAGGAAAGGTAAGAATTGAATATTTTCAATTTCTCTTAATATTTACAGACAACATAAGCTTTGCTCGGCTGCTAACAATAAGCTCAAAAAATTGGTAGTTGGATATGACAAAAAAGGATAGCAAACGTGGAAGCATATCGGAATATTTCTTTTGCGGTTAAAGTGTTATTATGGAATTTCGTCAATGTACCGTGTAAATTTAAATCGACGAGGCGTGAAATTAAGAAATTTTCACTTGTCGTTTCATTTCTAGGGATAATATATCATCACAGTCATTTAGAGCATAAATTTGGGTAATATTGCAATAGTTAGGGTAGGCATTACTATGATAATACTTATTCTTGGCAGGACTCAACCATTAGTTGGGGTTGATTGATTTATTTGAATTGAAGGGTAAACGGACTTCTCCATCTGCCCTTCCTTGCTCTCGCTATCTACATCTACCTGCAAAAAGTATTGTCATTAAGAAACCTGAACTATCGAAGTTCCACTGGTAACCAAGATGCCAACCAATAGGCCAAGCTCACCGGGTCACAGATGGAGGGGTTGTAGTAGAAGAACGCGAAGGAGTACTCAACGTTCGCCAGTTCGATCGTCATGTCGATGTAGCCTTCAAGAAAATGTTTTGTTTATCATATTCGTTGGTCCACACTGTGACTCCACAGTAGGGATCGCATTATGGAATGATATTGACAGCCGTTCATTTCTAGTCGCCTAAGTTCACCCGTATCGGTGGTCTCTGCGAAGGGAGAGACGATCGCTACGAATGAAATTCGACGGCTAGAAATGAACGGCTGTCAATAACATTCCATAATGCGATCCCTACTCCACAGTATTAACAGTATTAACCTGCCCATACTTACTGATGATTCATTTACAACGCTATTTAAAATTTAAAAATGAAAACTACTGGTAGATAATAGTTCATATATGTTTCAAGCTACAAATATGGTTTGGGGAAATTTAACGGGTTGATAGGAGACATCTGAATTTGTGCGAAAAAATATATATGTGATAAGATACTTGAAACTTACAGGGTAATGCAGTATCTGGGTCACTAAAGACGTTCATCATCTTGCGCTGTGTAAAAATAAAGAAATTTAACCGAGTTTCTCAATAAAAGCAAGGTTTTGCGCTGACGAGGTCTCATAAGATTGGTAGGATCATGCCCACTAAAGTAGCAGGATCACTGAACATCCATTCACCTTGTCCAGCATCCTTATCCATTTCAATCCTCGCCCCGAATGGTCCGATCCTCTTCAGAGCCTCTTCCATCCCTCGTATGAGAAATGTTCGTGCCTTTTCGTCTTTTTCGCTGCTCTCCTCGATACAACAGAAGGAGATCTGGACAATAAATATTAATTTTGCCCACGAAACATATTTCATTAGGTAATCATTTTGTCAACCATGATGCGAACTAGGGTTGGCAATTAAAATACGAGATTTGTTATGTATCACTAAAGCTCTAACTTTCAAGAAAGGAGCATGTGAAATATAGCCGGATTCGTTTACAAGCTGATAGCTCCATTATTATGCATCTTATCTGAACTGTTATTCCTAATAGGCGTCTCACACCTGGATGCCACCCTGGTCTGTAATTTTTTACATGCTATTTCGTCGTTACGGAATATGTTTCACCTGTGAGATAAATAAACTAGAACAACAGTTCAGTTAGGATGCGTAATACGTATATATTTGTTATTTTTTGATGTATTGCAATCGCTATATTTTTGATGGGCATAATGTAGTAATGTGTATAGATACTGAACGTGCTCTCACTTGGATAAAGACCTGGAATGGCGCATTGACCAGATGATTAATGGCGAATGCGAGATCCTCTGTGGGACAGGGAATGATGGCATCCTGTAATCGATAGAGTGGAATACGGTAGCCATCATATTATCGACTTCGGTGATTATATAATGCATTATTAACTTTTCAGAAAAAGAGCACGTACAATCAGTTGTATTATATATCACTGCGATAATTGTTGTTAGAAAAAATACTGAATATCAACTCATGAATAGGACAAAATACTAAACTACAGGAGCTAAAAGATCAAACTCCAGGAACCAAAAGATCAAACTACAAACCTTGAGGCTCTCAATGGTCACGTCGATGTGCAGCGATAAACTCTTCAGCGTGTCAGTCAAATGGGAACCGCATCTTTGCAGGATGCCCCATGTGTAGCCTCCAGGAGTGTATGGGGAGAGATCTGAAGTACAAACTACAGAGATCAAAGAACAAGGCACAAGGTAAATAATTAAACTACAAATATTATGTCTAATTGTCTCGCTAAATATTTCAAACGAGCAAGAACAAAGGTCAAAGTCCAAAGTACAAACGTCGTATGCTGGTCGAGGGATACTGTTCCACTGGTGGATGGATATCGGCTTCCTTAACGAGAAGTGTCAGTTCGGACACTTTTCCACACGCGGCAACGACTGCGCCGACATTCTCTTCTCTGGAAATACTGTAGTTATTATTGTGGAAAACGGACTTGATATAGTTGGTACACATGTGACATTTGGGCGGTCTCAAGGTATGATCGCAAACTGTAAATTTCAATATATTGGGGTCATGAAACATATTTATACTCCTCTGTGAAAGTGCGAAATTGAGCTATTTTTCCAACTATTTTGATGTAAACTAATTTAAATTTATTTTTAAAATCATTTTGGACACATTCGAACATGTACAAACCGAAATATCGATGAAAATCTTATGATCACAGAAACATTCAGATATGTTTCATGATTCCTTAATAAATTCGGATACGCAACCGGAGGCATGGAATTTATCAATTCTGATTTCCACAATAATAATGGAGCTACGAAATTTTTTTGGTTGCTTATGATCATATAAATAATGTGCAACAATTGCATGTCTGCAATTAATATAAGAGGTGATACATATGTAAGTGAATCTCTATTTCTTTCAAAATTTCAATCAATGAGTGAGTCTTGCCAGCGAATTGAATTCATCGCAAGCAGAATCTTCTATATATTTATTTTCTAATTGACTTCCGAATGGGACTCTATTGCGGGAATACATAAGCAAAGCAGTTTATAGAGTGCGTGAAACATACGTGAATCGCCTTCTACCCCTTCTGCCTTTTGAGTCCATGAGCCAGCACTCGTTCGGATCGTCGCTTACCTAAACAATGTTCCATTTAATATTTAGGCATCTTTTAACTATTTAAATTAATTTGTTTGAAAATATTCACCTGTATCGTGTCGTAATACGCAAATGAAGCTGCCAGTGCATTCTGCATTCGTGGCTCGGCCTGCTGAAATAACTTCTACCCATATTTATATGTAACGAATATAACCTTTTTTTCATTATATACCGAAGATGTGGCAGCCAACGCAAGATAACAATTTTTTATTACAAAACCATTCGTGAGTAAGTTTTATGATCACTATATCACTATGTCGCTCTTGAGTTTGAGTTGACTTGAGTTTGAGTTCGGGCGTTTTATTAATGCTGTAAATTGCTATGTTTCACTCGTTCTTTTTTGTATAATGAAATTTCTCTTTCGCGTTCGAGGGAGAAAGCCGGTTGAAGGTAAAACTATTACAATCCGAACGTCCCAGAAGTTTAGCCCCTTAAATGCCTATCAATGTTATTTCCTGTGTAACAGTTGTTCTTCAGCCATTTCTGCTGTTTATACTCAAGCTTCGCCCTGTATTAACAAGATGAATATTACATCATCTCATAAGGTATTTTGCTCCATGATGCTCGCCCCACATGCTGGAGGGTATGAACATTGCCCCCCCCCCTCCATTGTGGTATGCCCCAATAGTCCCCAATAGAACCTCACCGGGTATGAATCCATGAATCCACTAGTGTACCTCACAGTCCACCGGACTCATTCATACCGTCTCTCCGTCTATACTCTCTCTTGAATAGCTGTCTCTCATCTGTTAGATAGTGCTATATAACAATGGATCATAGTCCATATTGTGAGCTCTAGATAGTAATCGCTGTTCTAGTTTAAATATTGTCTCTACACCTCTCCATTCACTGACTTTCTCGGCGTACTCGCACCACTGAAAGGTCGAGCTCTAACAGTGAATGGCAGACTGATATGAGAATCACCCCGCTGATGTTGTCTAAACACCTTTATGCGCCAAATAGACCATCAAAGAGCAAATATCAAGTTGTTTCATCCGTTTGTGCCCCACCCTCGAACCAAGTAAACGATGTGGAGATCTCCCCGTAGGCCACCTAATCTCTTCCTGTCATTGGCTGTCAGCATTGTGACACGGGGGATCAATCAATCAGTGACTCAATCAGAGGGGGCGACTCCCGAGGCGAAGGGATCGGGTTACGGTAGGAGGAGAATTGGGGATGTTATGTGATTTATGTTCAAAAACGAGATCTGACGACGCACTGTAGAATATAAATTTCAATTAATTTTTGAAGGAGAGATTATAGATGAGGTGAAACACACTTCAATTCATTTCGACAAAACTACAAATTTTCGGCTGAGGTTGTTAATTTATTGGAAGGAGTCGTGAAAGATAACTGTTCCGCGTGATTTACCGAGACTAAACAAATATCGTTCCAAACCTGTAGTGCCCATGATTCCTCGAAAGAGAGAAACGTCTCCAGATACTGTAGAATCTCGTCCGGAAGACACTCGAGGTACGAGGTGATTGACATCTGAAATTGGGATTGGATGAACAATTGGTTGCTTTTCGCTGCTTCACGATAAATATCAATAACGGGATTCAATGTGATATATGAATACATGAACAGAAGAATGAATGTACGGTTGATATTTTGATTACGAGGATATTGTTTCGGTACGAAGCAAAATATGTTTCACGGTGAACGTAAGAAAACAACCACTGGAGTAATACGATGCGAGGACGATTTTTTCGTGCTAATTATGAATATTATTATTGTGGTAAACGGAGTTGAGAGTCAGCATCTATATGTTGAGCGTGAAACCTATTCCAAATCATGGCTATCGGTCAGAGAAACGACGAAATAGTACGCAAATTTGAGAGTGCACAGTCGTCGGCCAGATGGAGTGTGTGTACTCGTAATATCAAGTTGGTTTTCCGTAATAATATATTACTTTAACATCAGCAAAAGAAGGAATATTTTCAGACAATATCGTGCCAATGCGCCTCACAATACTCGAGTTGGGAAGAATTCATCTACCGTGCGAGAACTTGGAAGAAGTTCCAAGTGTGGTGAATGGATGTGGAGGGATATGTTTCACGATGGACATGAATATATCGACATTCAACATGAAGTGGTTCAACACGGGTAAATTGGAAAAAGATATTGCACTAATCAGTCTCCTGGTTTGTAATCACAAGTAATGATGGATAACGAGAGAAGTACGAACTTGGACTAAAACCCGTAAATGGGAATGATGCAAATGTATTCGCGTTGACTTTTCTCGGCGTGGTCAGGCTGCCGGTCAGATTTCGCCGTCTAACAAAATAGTGAAAGGGCAGAAGAATGTGCGGCAAAATGCCCCAGTACTGCGAGTGTGTCCGTACCCATAAAGGGAGATAGGAGACCATAAAAGGCGAGCGATATACTGGTCACATTTAGAAGTGCGAATGGGCGGTGCAGAGTGAGGGAGAGGAGACAAGAAAGGCAATAGGAAGAGATGCAGAGAAAATGAGATTGGACGCATGAAAACTAAAATCCCAGAGTAATTTATTGACACCCGTCTTAGCCAAACGATCAGGGGAAGGATTGCGAGAGTGAAATGATGTGACAGGTAAAAGACAACAACAGTAACTTTGACATTTGCGCCATATTAGTGAAATGGACATTTGAGCCGTGGACTGATGGCGCATATGTCCATTTCACCACTATGGCGCAAATGAACATGTCGCTGTTCTCTTCAACCGGACGAGACGGACTGATGTTGCCTATTTCACTACTACGGTACCGCCCATAATCCATGACCCTCGGATCGATCGGATCGATCCAAACAGATCCATCGCCATAACTTTTGATTCAGGCAGAATTTTTGAGATCTGAAAAAAGATTCGGAATCAGGATGGAATTTCGGTGACAACAACTTTGACGAATCAGTTACATTTGATGAGATAGGCGGGGGTCTGTCTGACAGTGATCGGATATGATATCATCAAGGCATGAAGGTGATGTATGAAACATATGAGGGTGACCGAGCATCAGTATTATTGTGGAAAACCAACTTGATATACCGGGTACACACACTCCATCTGGCTGACGACTGTGCGCTCTCAAATTTGCGTGTTATTTCGTCGTTTCTCTGACCATTAGCCGTGACTTTGAATAGGATTCACGCTCAGCTTATAGATGCTGACTTTCGTTTACCACAATAAGATTACTGTTTTTCCAACTATGAATTCTCAAACTGGAACTTTTAATTGTCTTTCACGCACATTTCATTCGAAAAGTCGCTACTACTACTGCGACTCCAACTACTGTCATACACTCTAAAAGTGCTCTCCGTAAACATTAAATCATGGGTGGTCTGTCGTTTGGAGTGAGGTCGGAGAGAAAGAGACAGCCTATGAATCATTTCAGTGAGGGGAGCTTTTATAACTGTTATTAAGGGGACCAGCGAAGATGGATGGTTATGGTGTCTGTCTCTCGGAATTGCCCCACTATACTGCGTTACTTCTGCGAATGCGCGAGCTACTTTTTGGGCAGTGAAACCTAATCGAATAAGGATGATTGACTTTTGACTGACGGAAGTACGTAACTGGGAAACTTTCCCAGTTACGTACTTCCTTTAATTCTTACTTTCCCTTTAATGACTATGCAAACTTAACGGCACTGTTGATTACCTTGATCATTCCCATAGTGTGGGCGGTTCGACAAAGAGTATCACAAAACAGTGGCCGTTTGTATTACAAACCACTGTCGTTTGTGATACAAACGAAGTATTCCTGTCTGTCCGCTCCTACTGAACAGTTGTCTACGATGACCGAGAGAGAATGACTCACTGATGAGCACAGACATAAAAGGAGAGTGACCGCTTTCAACAAAACATCCATAGAAAATGGTTCTTGACTGCCTCGACTCGCTCTTTCAGTCTGTACGCATCAGTGAGTCATTCTCTCTCGGTCGTCATAGACAACTGTTCAGTAGGAGAGGACAGACAGGAATACTTCGTTTGTATCACAAACGACAGTGGTTTGTAATACAAACGGCCACTGTTTTGTGATACTCTTTGTCGTACCACCCACACTATGGGAAAGATCAAGGTAATCAACAGTGCCGTTAAGTTTGCATAGTCATTAAAGGATTAGAGAGTGGAGATTTGCCATCGCCCGAGATAGCGGATACTACAAAGTCGACTATTACCTCAATTGACTGCCAAATCGTAGCGCAACTCGTCAAGTGATCTAATCTCGATATCCATCGGGCTAATTACCGACTACCACCGGAACTACATATATCGTCTACTGGGGTTTCTAAAATGGTAGTGAAGCGCGTTTCTCATTCCTATAAGCCACTCGGAGCTGGTGTCTATCGAATGTAGAGACAACCGCTCCGCTGAAATTAGACAACGAAAAACGTTATCGATACTATCGATTTAGAAACCGTCCTATCAACATACTATTAAATCTTTACTATCGATTTAGAAACCGTCCTATCAACATACTATTAAAATTGTTATGTGGATATTGAGGTTCGAACAAATCTATAGCATATTTGACCACTTCACCTTTATAGCGTGAAGGCCATGACGCTTAGTTAAAGCGACCGCTCTGGTACTGATTTTGAATGGTAACTAACGATCGGCAAAGTGTGTGAGAAATGACTTCACGCCAGTAAAGGATAATCAGGAAGCAGCTTGTAATGCGTGCGGGGCACTTTTGCTTGTCGTCTTCTTGGAGAATAAGCCCGTAAATCATGCGACACAATCACCTATTTAGTACCTTAAAGCTCGCTTATCCTTCATTCCTCCCCTCCAAACGGCCTTACCTAGCATAAGAGATTAGTTGCACAATGCCAGGAAAGAAGTGTCTTTTCGTACGAAGGAGAAAGAGATGAGAAATGAGGAATGATGAAAGAGTAATGGGCCAACAGACTTGAATTATGAATTGCATGGATTTCGTTTTCAGATGTGAGGAGAGGACTCATCCTCTACAAATGGGAAACGACATTTCATTGGGGAAAATGGACATATGACATTCGTCCAGGTTTGCAATGGGATGACTGTTGGAGTGGTGGAAAGGGGGAAAGGATTTCGTACAAATGAACAGTTGACCTTTGCGCCTCGAATTATTGTGGTAAACCAACTTGATATTCCGAGTACACACACTCCATCTGGCTGACGACTGTGCACTCTCAAATTCGCGTGCTATTTCGTCGTTTCTCTGACCATTAGCCATAATTTCGAATAGGTTTCACGGTCAACATATAAAGACTGACTTTCAACTCCGTTTACCACAATAATTGTTGAAGTTAACGCCTGATTCCCGAATTGCTCTTTCCATTTCATCATTATAGCGCAAATGTCCACGTCGAACTTGTCGTTCAGCCTAGACTGATAATGATGTTAATACTATGATGAAGAAGAGTCCCCCCCTCTCTCTGGCAGAATGCGAGTAGAACTCACTAGGGTGGGCGCGACAGGAATTGCACTGACCGATCGCGTTAGAAGAGACAGGGAGAAATGAGAGCGCGGCAATTCCTACTTATTCCTTGATGCAGGAAATCCTGATTCTCTCATTTTTCTCCCTCTTTGACTGTGAGCGGTCAGATAATTTCCTGGGAATTCCTGTCACGCCCACCCTAGAACTCACTGAGGTTCATAAATTATCATGCGAAGTGAGCGGTCAATAAAGATGGAATAACGATCAGGGGAAGTATAAAACAAGAGCGAGAGGAATCAGAGGTGATGTCGAGTCTATGAATTCCTCTACACACACAATAATTTAGAGTGTCGTAAATGGGACTATATTGACAGCCGTCATGACTAGTGGTGGATTCGAGATGAAAACACGACCGGGCGATTATAGACGCAGACGTAGAAATGATGCAAATTTTGATCGGCTGTCAATATAGTCCCATTTACGACACCCTACAATAATGACATCCGAGTATGCGATGCTGCCATTCTACAGGCTCTATGCTTGGCAGTGGTGTGCAGAGTGCCATATACATCGATTAGGGTTTCTAAATCAGTAGCAAAGCGCATTCATATTTCTCGTCCAACTCACTTAGAACAATTGTCTCACTCATGCGGGAGACAATCGCTCCACACGAGATTTAGCCCACAGACGAATGCACTCTACTACCGTTTTGGAAACCCTCGCTCGCGGTTATGTATGGGCAGTCGCCACAAAGCAGCATTCTAGAGCAATTGCACAAAATTGGCAGCTCGTTCTCACACACATAATTGTCGTGTGAAATTACGCATCCTAACGGAACTGTTGTCTATTTATCGCACAGTTGAAACATACTCCGTTACGACGAAATAGCACGCAAAAATGAGAGACCAGGGTGGCACCCAAGTGTGAGACGCGTACTAGGAATAACAGTTCAGACAGGATGCATAATACTAGGGAAGGAATTATAATATATTGTATTTTTTCACGACAAATACCGAACAAATCAAGAATTCTGTCCAAATGTTGTATTTGAGGCTTAGCTGAAGCATAATTGATCCAGAACAAGTTTAAGGAAATTTCATTGAAAAAACGAAAAGTCCGCCGTATAAATGCTCCGAAAGAGTCAACAACCTACGGTGCTTAGCGACAGACGACTGATAAAGGCCATTGGAGAGGGGCGGAAATGATCATGTGTCGATGTTTTATTGCAGGGATCATAAGTAGAGAGTTGTACCTTAGGTGAAAAGACGAGAGAGTGAAGGGATTAGTAGCCAGATTAATGATAAGCACCGAGAGAAAATGAGTCAAAGAAGGAATTTCGGCCGATTTTACGGTTCCGTCAGCGCGTGACTTTTCTGAGGTTGGAGCAACCTCTTTTGTAGAGACTTTAAATTTTCGATGTTTTGGCGGAATTGGCAATCAGTTCTGAATCCGGACATTTCAATAAGGATAAGCATATAAAAGGACTGGAAGTAGCAAAACACCGGTAAATTTGAAATAAGTGAGCAAGTTAAAATTTGCGTACTCGAAATTGGCGCTTCTTATCAGTAAACTGCAGAAATACCACAAAGTAGCCACAGCAACCTCCCTCAGGGGGTTGGATATTAGCTGTAGGTAGATGGAGGGCGGGGAATGCATACAATCACGGTTCACTGAACAAGGGGGAGATCGATTATTAGAGTGGTGAAAGGGACAGGAAGCATAGTTACTTTGGCATGGTGAAAAGGGTAAACGATTTATAGCTGACGGGACAATAGCGCCATTGTCTTGAAATATACACTTTAGCCGTTCAATGATGCATATGTTTATAGAGGAGACGAATTTGGGATCTTTGCGCTCTAACTGTGAGTTGGCATTTGATTTGCGGTTTGGCCACTTTATGAGTTATGTTTCACTGGGGAAATATCTTCAAACATATAGAATCACTGAAAAATAAGCCATAGAGTAACCTTAATTGGCATCCTGCATGGATTTCTACGATGCATATGCAGATATATCTACTCTGACGCATAACCCGTAAAGTACTCATTCTGTCGACGACGCAAGTGTCTAGTCGAATTGCTTTGTGCGATGAGACTTTGAGGGAACTGCTCTGTCATGGATCAAGGAGTGGATATTGAACAGATTATACACAGAATCCATTCACAGATCGTCAAGAGGGAGACCCTAACCCAGTGTTACAAATCGAACTTTTAACCCTTCAAAAATGCAGGATTTAGTGGTGACGACTGGCTAGCAAGAGATGCAAGTGATTCAAGAAGGGGGCGTTGTGGGTATCCACTACATGTCCCATATATTCTCGATAGGCCGCGAATTGGCGCGCGATAAATGGACCGTGTGCCCATGCGCGGCGTTTGTGTGTGATGGGCCGTTAGAATAGGGTATGGGGGAGGTCGGGAATGGGCGACGGTGGTGGGATTTCGGGACTAAACACATCGGAATTTAAGCTATCCTTTTCTTTTCTTCAACTGTAGAACGCTAAAATAGATAGCAATTGATCGAATATGCCACAACAAGATGCTCGAAAACGAATCAGAATGTCAGAATGTTGGCTATGCATGGTGAATAAGCAACAGAATGGGTGTATTAGATCGTCAAAATTGAATGAGACGTTTCAGAGGAGATAGGTATTAAGACAAATAATGAACACTAATTTTTTAAAAATCGACTTCAAACCTCTTCCCGAAATTGCAAAATGACTCAAATGTTTTGATGCTCGCACATGCAAGGATAGGAGAATGAGCATATTGGATATTCGAAAAGAAGAGAGTGATTGTCTCGAGGCGACTCGGAGGTTGATAACATCAAATCTATGTGAATATGGCAAATTCTCTCAGGTGCTAATCGCAAATCAAAGGGTAGCGGAATTCTGAAGCCTAGCCTATTCCTCGATGAAATCGGCTGAGAAAGTGTCTCTGTAGTTGCCTTTTTGTCCTGCATCGCCAGATTGGCAGACAGCAAAGAAGGTGCGAGGAAGCCAATGAAATAGCACTCCGCACCTTCTTTTGACCCGCGCAAGGAGAAGGGCTAATGGAAATAAACTGTTGATCGGATTTCTTTCAGTTGCTACTCTAAGCAGGCTACTCTAACTTATGTTTATGACTAAAATCATACGAACATTCGATCCAGGACGACAACAGTCATAAAGATCAAAAGACAGATGTAATTTTTATCGTTTTGGAAACGTAACTGACCTAACCATTATTAATCCCTCATTCGAAAACTATTAGTACTGACGTTGAAACTTAAGATGAAGACCCACGACCATGCCAAGCCAGGACATCGTTGCCTAAGTGCGGCAACAGTCATAAAGATCAAAAGAGGTGCGAAGAGAGCGCGAAAGGCCACTTCGCACCTTCCTTCTGTTCCCTTAAACGTGTCGGGTCATTCAGAGAGGACACGATAAAGGACCAAACCGCCGTCAGGGCACTTATCACCCAATCATTTCCGTGTGGGACCAAGACTACAATTGAATAACATATGAATATGCTACTGTACCGATATAGATGTAACAGAATGGAACACGCAAATTTCAACCAATCTTATCGCGCCGAGATCAACACTCCATTCGAATAAAGACAGAATGATCCTACGGTAGATAGCAGATAGGGGAAAGAGGCAGGAAAAGGTCTCGACAAGAAGAGTGTTTTGAAAGATCAGATTACGGTAGGTCTCAAGTTCTATCGATGCGTTAATCCTCTGCGTAATTGCTCAATGATTGCGCGGAATGCAAAAATGACAGGTTACGAGAGACAAAGGAGATTGGAGAGAGGGAGAGAAAGAGAGATATCTTATGAGGGGAAGAGAGGATTAGGCTTCATCTATTGAAGAAGATAAGGGAGAACTATGGTGGATAAGACAAACAATGTAATTGTTCTTTTGTTATTATCCATCCTATCTGAACTGTTATTCTTGGTACGCGTCTCGCACTTGGATGCCACCCTGGTCTCGCATTTTTTCGTGCTATTTCGTCGTTGCGGAATATGTTTCAACTGGGAAATATTAGACTAGAGTAACGAGCTCAGTTAGGATGCATAATATCGCGAAGCAAACGTATTGCGCTATTGGCTAAGAAACGTCGCTAATTCATGGCTGGTCTGGTACAGCAATGTCAGGAAAAATGTTAGCGATAGAATACTGAAATTCGAAACAAATGGCCGTGAAACCATTGCAAAATTCGATAATTAGAAATACTAATTTTAGCAAATAAGAACCATCAGAAAAGCGGCATCGTCACGAACATATTTTCACCATAGCAGTTTTCATATGCAGCGAATTCTTTTCAAAAGTGATAGCCCTGTAATTGATGCTGAATCTCGTTCGAATTACAGAAATGAGATGGCGAACGCTCAACAGACATGAATGAAGGCAAATGAGTAAATTGGACATTAAGAACGCGATTTAGCAGCAAATTCGATGCAGCTATTTTTGGTTCATCGCGAGCACGACAAATATAAATCTGGGCGTGGTACGATGGTTTAACAATTAATAGACTTTGAATCCGTCCAAATCAGCCATGTTAGGCGGAAACATTAAGAAGAATCAATGCAGCAGAAAGTTCAAGAGGCAGGTTCTTTTCCCCCTTTACCAAGGGCGAGGAATGTCAACCGAGAGGAAGGAGTGGAATTATCGTATTACCATCGAGAGTGCTTATCAGATCAGGCGAAGATTAGCAATGGAGAGGAAGGGGGTGATCCATATGGGTTGAGTGGGAATAAGTGAGACGATAACAGTAGATGTGTGGCAACATTTACACAATCACGGCGAATAAGGGCCACCTCAACCTAAACCAGAGTTATGCGCGCTCGGTCAGACTGCCAACCTTTGGGAGGGTAGACAGTGATGAACGAGGGCAGACTTAAAAATATCAGAAAAGTCAAACCATAAAACATAGTCATCAAGTGGATAGGAGCTTCTTCTGTTTTATTATAGAAGGAGTTTAATATGAGCGAAAAATTTTGAACGTCTACATTGAATGATTTCATTTTTCCGGCAGATTCCGCACAATGATGATAGGAGCAAGTTCTCAGCAATTCATAACAATTGGCTGCGGCATAATCGAACTCACGCAGAGATTCCATGTCCAATCAATACCCATTAATCTGCGCACAGATCATAAACACGGAATAGGAAGCGATCTGCCATCAGCGGGGTGCCAAAAGACCCCCTCACCCTAAAAGCCGCGCAGGTCCAAACAGCCCCGATAACGCGATCCCTCCTCGGGTTGGATTTCGACCGCCGGATCAGGGATTAGCAATCAAAAGGGGGCTTACCACTACACGGGATCAGAAGAAGGAAGGATTGAAATAGGTGTCTGTCTGAAAAAGCTAACTGAAAGTGAGCAGAATTTTGGATCTTTTTGCACGCCAGCCGCAAGAAACGAATGAATGAAAAAAATACAATAACAATAACAAAATTGGACCATGGTATTAACAAAGGTTGGCAGTATGACTAAATTTTCGGATATGTTTCACAGC
>JACMIF010003513.1:0-14410 GCA_014805445.1 Diplogasteroides magnus
ACCCTATTACTATACCCTACCACAATCCTACAGTAACCTATTATAACTCACTGTGTGCCACATTACTTACAATAAACTAGGGTCCAAGCATCAGCACAAATGTTATCAGTATTCATTTACAATCCGCAGCATATTTCATGGAGTTGTCTAAATGAAAATGACTATGCTGAATGCGACCTAATCATTCGGAAGCTAGAGAGAAGGTATAAAAACGCACCCGAAAGAAGAGTAGAGACGACAGCCGATGCAGCAGCAGGGCACGACACGGGTACACACGGTAGAGGACTGGCATTGCCAGCCCAGTGCCTGAAACTTAACCACAAAGCATCACACTCTACCGATTTGTTTAGCAATTTAAAGGTTTATTGGCTCTGTCTCTTAATTTTAGAAAAAAAATTATAGACATAAACCAATCTGATGAAGGAGATTCCATTGCGACACGAGGGAGATCTGCGAAACTGCACGAGGGGAGGGCGGCGGTCGTTGATCCTGAAAGAAATCGCAGCAATAAACAATCATGAATCGTTCATAAGAACACGAATATACGATGACCATTTCAATTTCAAGCGATCGTCCAGTAAAACCGTGTTTTTTAAACGTTTGAGCATAACGCGCATCAAAAGAGCGTAAACACAGGACAATAACAGTGTTTACGATAAAAAATGGAATGGAAATAAGCGCATAAACAACTTGGAACACGAAAAATCTGTGACTGAAACTTTGCCGCCAAAATTTTGTGAGAAACGTGTAGTTTGTAGTTTGTAGCCTTGCACGGAAACGGCGCAAGCTTGAAAACCGCAAAGTAATTCACGGTCGCAGTTGTCACTTTCAAGCGCTGAATCTTTGTGAAAACAGCTTATTTTCGAGTTTTAGCCTCGCGAGAAGGGAAATCGCATATAACAAAAAATATGAAACGAAGCAAAAATAACCAAATTGGCTATGAAGCTCAAAAATCGTTGTTCAGGATTGTCCTGAACAATCCTGTACAGTACTGAAACTGTACGAATGTTTTTGTTATGTACAATACAAGGTATGTGCACGCGACAACAATTGAAGTGAATAGCCCTCATGCGAGGAGATAAGTCATTTGGCAAAATTAATGGTGAATGGGGGGGGGGTTTGCGAAACGGACGAAAAGCACAGCGGGAAAATCTGGTATGAGGATATTAAGGTTGGCAGTTTGACTACTTTATGGGTTAGGTTTCAAGGCTACTATACATAAATATTTGAAGATTTGCCCTCTGTGAAACGTAACCAAGAAAGTAGTCAAACTGCCAGACACAGATGATATACATTTCAATCCGGCGCGCGACGCGTGAATGTCGTGGTGAATCAGCTGGGAGAAGGATGAGAGAGCGGCGGGTGTGTTGGTAAATTAGAAGAGCGAGAGAGAGGAGAGAGCGGTAGAGGACTAGAGTATTGGGGCCAGAGACGCAGACGATCAAGTGGGAGGGAACAATTCCTGCATTAAAAGGGGAGCGGACGAGAGGTATTCATTCCCTCCGCAAAGTCTGAATAGATTCCCAGATGGAATTATTGGCGACGCCAGCGGCTTGCATGGCTCGTACTTCATAAATTTCAAGGCGCATTATCGCAAGTTTATGAGCAAGTTGGCTCACGGTAATTGGTAATGGCATATTATTCAGGTAAACGGAGTTGCAAGTTAGCCTCAATATGTTGAGCGTGAAACCTATTCAAAATCATGGCTATTAGTCAGAGAAACGAAGAAATAGTGCGCAAATGAGAGAGAGCCTAGGACGAAATTGAGAGAGGGTTCGCACTCGGTATATGAGACACTATCTGACAGGTGTGAAATACCCTTGGCACAGCAAAAAGTTAACCCTATCTGAAACTTTTGTCAGTGACTAAGTCGAGGACGCTGAGTTCAAAAATCCACATCTCAATGTCTGAAAATGAGTTTGATAGGTATGAAAAAAAAAAAAAAAAAAAAAAAAAAAAAAAAAAAAAATCCGATTTATTCCAAAATCGGATTCCCCGAGGTCGATTGCATACTCCTGGATACTTTTCATTCAAAATTACGGGGACCATTGACCTCATATTTTCGATAGAACATGCGCTACTCGCCAATTTTGTCGTGAACGCGCGCAATGTATGTTCTCCTACAAACTTATTTTGAAGTTCCAGAAAAACTTCCAAAACAAAAGTTGCTTCTTTTGATGTCCTCTTTCGATTTCCGTCGAAAAAAGTAGGGGCTACGTTGAACGATGAAACTCGTTTCTCTCGCAAACTGTCCGTTTTCACAAAATCATTCAAAAAATCATAACTTGCTTGAATTTCACTTTTGGAGTCTCGAAAAGCCATTAAAATTCATGAAATATTATGCAGAATTTATTAAGCGTCTATCTGGAAAATCTTTATTTTTGACCCAAATTTCCACATTTTGACCCCCTTCGTGAAAATCGAGATCAAGTGCTCAACGTAGCCCCTACTTTTTTCGACGGAAATCGAAAGAGGACATCAAAAAAAGCAACTTTTGTTTTGGAAGTTTTTCTGGAACCTCAAAATAAGTTTGTAGGAGAACATACATTGTGCGCGTTAACGACAAAATTGGCGAGTAGCGCATGTTCTATCGAAAATATGAGGTCAATGGTCCCCGTAATTTTGAATGAAAAGTATCCAGGGGTATGTAATCGACCTCGGGGAATCCGATTTTGGAATAAAAAATTACTCCTGTGGGCGATTTTTTTTCAGGACGGCACTTTTTCTGAAATAAATTTACATAACTTTTTCAGTTTTCAGTTTCATGAGACGGTCCTAATGGAAAAAAGACTTATCTCGTCGAGACGATCAAGAACCGCTATACTTTTATGTGGTTTGGACGCCTAGAAAAAAGTTAGATTTTTCGAGTCCGCATTTTGCTGATTTTTCCTACCTCTCAAACTCATTTTCAGACATTGAGATGTGGATTTTTGAACTCAGCGTCATCGACTTAGTCACTGACAAAAGTTTCAGATAGGGTTAACTTTTTGCTGTGCCAAGCCTCTGTTCTGGTATATCACTCCAGTCAGATAGTGTCTCATATTAAGTTGGATTGCATGAACAATAAGTAGGAACACGTTTTCATAATACCTTCTTCACAACGAGGTCACCACAACAATAATGGAGAGGAATTTGGACCGTGATCTATTAGGTTGTGTTCAAAGTGGCTGCTCACAGCTGACAATAAGCCGTATACATACACTTCACTACACGTCTCAGAATAACCTGCGAGGCTCAGTACAATAGTCGAAATGCGACTCACTTTTTTCTCAACATGTCATCCGAATTAGGAAAAAAATCGCCAAAATTATGAAAACGCTCTCCAAATCTCCCCAATTAGCCACCGGATATGTTAGCTTCTTAGCAACAATCTGCTGACTTGTTGGCTCACTAACCACTTTCTACGTTTATTTATTGATGAAAAAGTGCCAAAAAATGCCTTTTTTTCAAAATGGTCCTATGGTTACCAAACTCCGCCATTTTGTAGAGTGTACCGTGGGAGTAATTAAAATATACAAGGGAACACATAAAAATTCGAATTACGACCGCAGTGAACCAAAATGTGCGAATGGGCCAATTTCTTGGACGTCAATTTTGCATGGTTGACCACAACAGCGGTAATTCGAACTTTTATCGAGACCCCTGTATATTTTTATTACTCCCACGGTACACTCTACAAAATGGCGGAGTTTGGTAACCATAGGACCATTTTGAAAAAAATGGCATTTTTTGGCACTTTTTCGTCAATAACTAAACGGAGACAGTGGTTAGGGAGCCAACAAGTCAGCAGATTTTTGCTAAGAAGCTAACATACCCGGTGGCTAATAGGGGAGATTTGGAGAGCGTTTTCAAAATTTTGGCGATTTTCTTCCTGATTCGGATGACATGCTGAGAAAAAAGTGGGTCGAATTTAGACTATTGTACTGAGCCTCGCAGGTTATTCTGAGACTTGTAGTGAAGTATATGTATACGGCTTATTGTCAGCTGTGAGCAGCCATGTTGAATTGGGGCTGCCCTCAATGAGTGGGAAAATATACAACTTAAAAGCAAAATACGGAAGAATATATTACACAACCTAATAATACATGTGAATATCTACAAGAATCGAGGAGAGCACGCGATTCCTACCATATTTACAGACTGGCGAATGTTTCCAAATCGTCGTCGAAAAAAAGCTCCGTCTTCAGCATATTTTTCACTGTGCTTCTCAGTGTGCACTCAACCTTGGCATATACGGCATTAGTTGTCGCTCAGTAGCCAGCAGGCGATATGGGAGGAGCTGCTGAAAACGGGTTGCTGAA
This sequence comes from Diplogasteroides magnus, assembly GCA_014805445.1. Classification (NCBI taxonomy): domain Eukaryota; kingdom Metazoa; phylum Nematoda; class Chromadorea; order Rhabditida; family Diplogasteroididae; genus Diplogasteroides; species Diplogasteroides magnus. The sequence goes on from JACMIF010003513.1 coordinate 4,302, forward strand.
AATTTTAGCTGGTACCTATAGGATATAGGAATATGGGAATATAAATATGTATAATAATCTATAAATGCACTTCCAACCAGTACCAGCTCGTGTAAAAAATCGATTTTGCAGTGGTTGTTGTGCCTCAAATGGAGAGAGGCGACCGATACGCGAGTGGAAGGGGGAAGAAAATGATGAATGACCAGTTGGAAATCACGCGAAACGTACCGCAAGCACTTTTTCATTTTTAGTCAGCAATATTTTCCGCGATTGAAATGAAGCTTCGATATCAACAGACAAAGAATTATATTCGTAAATACGAATCAATGTTGCGTTGCATCTAATTCTAAATCGGCAACATAGATTAAATAGTGCCCTACAACGTGGCCTACAACCTGTTTTTGGAGGGGTACTGAACATACACAACCTTTGTTTTCGAGCTATTTTAAGACGCAGTATTTATAAGACCGGGCCATGAAGAGCTTTTTTCTGTCACTACTTTGTCAAGTTATTTCGGCCGGGCTCAAATGTCGTGCGTTATGATACTTGGTAGTACAGAAGTTACTGACAGACCGGTGAACCTACAGTTCCCCCTAGTTTTTGAATTGTGTGATTTTGAATTTTTGGAAAATCGCTTTTGAGGCGTTCAGCTTTGCTGGCCCATAATTCTGTTCATTTTCATTATTTTTTGCCAATCTTTTTTTCATTCGAACCGCCATCCTTTCTTCTATGAGATACTTTTTTGATTGTCCAGAAATTTTCATTTTTGTCAAAAATACAGTTAAAATGTGTGATTTCACCTAATCTTCTTTTCATTCCCATGAATGGCGATCATATTTGCCTGCGGTGTGTACTCGAGTTTTTTATTTCAGATTATTCTCCTTGAAATTCTATACAAGATAGGATGCTAAAACTTTCAAAAAAGACGCACACCGATAGTGAAACAAGGCCAGAAACGCTGGGAATTACCCCAATTTAGGGCGCAGAACTGGTTTGTTTCAACGAAACTTGGGGCTCTTGGCAAGCGTAGCTGTAAGACCTAGTTTTTCTTGCTCTACACGATGCAGGGTGTTGACAGTGCTGTATGACACTTTGATCCCCAGACCTTCATTTTTCGCACTATGAACCCCGGGTCATGGGCCATTTTCACTATGAACTCGGGGTCATGGTGAGATTTGAGTTTCCGTAATCTCAGAATTTCTAAACAAGGAGCCAATGTGCGACCGTGTTAGCGTTTTGTGCGATCATCATGAGTGGTGAGCACTTCAAGAAATTACGTCCCATGTCGATCCTTGATTGTACCTATTTCACACCATGAACCCCGGGTCATGGTCCAAATGTGCCATGACCCCGGGTTCATGGTGTGAAATTTTCGGAAAATTAAGATCAGGGGATACAATTGTCATATAGCAATGTAAACACCCTGCATCGGGTAGAGCAAGAAAAACTAGGTCTTACAGCTACGCTTGCCAAGAGCCCCAAGTTTCGTTGGAACAAACCAGTTCTGCGTCCTAAATTGGGGTAATTACCAGCGTTTCTGGCCTTGTTTCACTATCGGTGTGCGTCTTTTTTGAACGTTTTAGCATCCTATCTTGTATAGAAATTCAAGGAGAATAATCTGAAATAAAAAACTCGAGTACACACCGCAGGCAAATATGATCGCCATTCATGGGAATGAAAAGGAGATTAGGTGAAATCACACATTTTAAACTGTATTTTTGGCAAAAATAAAAATTTCTGGACATTCAAAAAAGTATTCCATAGAATAGAGGATGGCGGAATGAAAAAAAGATTGGCAAAAAATAATGAAAATGAACAGAATTATGGGCCAGCAAACCTGAACGCCTCAAAATGCGATCTTCCAAAAATTCAAAAGCACACAATTCAAAAACTATTAGGAACTGTGGGTTCACCGGTCTGTCAGTAACTTCTGTACTACCAAGTATCATAACGCACTACATTTGAGCCCGTCCGAAATAACTTGACAAGGTAGTGACAGACTGGTCCGGTCTTATAATTACTGCGTCTTAATTTGTAAAAATAGAAGAATTTTTTTTTCTCTAAGCAGCGTTTTAGGGATATTTTGGCATGGGGAATTCATTTTTGTATATGGTTTGTCATCACGATGTCGCTATATACCCAAACAAGTTGTATGGTTTTGCCCCACAAATCGTAGGGCACTTGCATACAACTTGTTTCGCAGTTTCCGATGGTCCGGATGATGAGTTTAGTATTCGAAAAATTATGATAAATATGCGCGACCCTAATTCAGTTGAAAACCCATCTATAATTTACCCACAAATAGTCGATCCCGACCTCGAAAAAGAGCTGTGCACCCCCAGCAGGAGGATAAGGATGAAATGACTCTGATCATCTCTCATATCTCTGACTTCTTACTATAATCCCCATCTTAAGAAAAACTGATTATTATTTTCAAAAAGTTGTAATTATGAATTGAATAATTTTACTATTCACCTGAAATTCGAAATATAACTATTTTTGTCAAAAAGTTAGAAAAACATATTTTGGGCACATACAGCCTAGTTTAGGAAGTGAGGGTAGGGCGACTATTTAATCTATGATCGGCGATCTAAAGGATCTGTCGAAGAAAAAATGCAAAGAAGTGATACTATAATACCATGCGATAATTTTTTATAATAAATGGATTTTTCTGCTCCAAATGCTATGGTTGCGATACGAAACGTTTGATCAAATCGAAAATTGGAAATTTAAAAAGCCCCAATCTTAGCGTTAGCAACTTTATATTATTTATTATTTTTTTCTATTTTCGATTTAATCAAGTGATCGCGGAGGGTGCTCTCACCGCTGTATAACAGGGAACAGACGAACAGCGTGATATCACGCGTATTAATGAAGTGCCTGTTCTCAGGTGTGCATGCCTCCCCTGTACTGGTACGCAGACTGGCCTCGCATGGTAGTCTTCTTTGAGCTGTGGCCGATACAAGGAGCGCACTTTGTAATCCGAGTCAACTCCGTCTCCAAGGCCGTACAAAGGATTCTGGAGCAATAAAAGCAGAAAGTTGAATTTCAATCTTTATTATGTTTCCAAAATAACTAGTGAGCAATCGAATCCACGGCAAGGAACTCGCTTACTTGAGCGCATGCTATTGATAAGATAATAGAGGGATGTTTTTTTTCTAAAATGCAGGCGATAAGGGCATGTCGGATGTCGACCTGGGCACCGGTGTGACAAAGACAGGTAGGTACTCTGAAACGACATTCAGGATACGGTAGTTCCTCAATTACTAAGGTTTGTTTATTGCAGTGCACTCCTCCCGCTTTGTGGTGAACCATAGGAGTCACAGAGTGCGCCCAACACACCGATCGCAACGAAAACAGACATTGTGAGCGAGACACAGGCAGAGGGCAACAACAAGAATGATAAGGGACTCTTGACGAGAGTTTTTGTATCACGGGAGCATCATCTCTACAAGTTCTGAATTGTCTTGCCATACAATACCGCCCAGCGTCCAAGGTATACGGACGCGTCGGACGCTTCTGACGCGTCCCTTTGGTACGATTTTATAACGCTTGATCCATATTTTATAAGTTTAGCGGCATTTCGAGCGGATAGTACGGAAATTTCCCCAGTTTTCTGGAGTTTTCTGCAGCATTCTGGAACGTACCGTGAATATTCCAGATGCTCATCGCATGTCTCATCTTGTCTTACTCACTCCTCTTATCGGAATAGGCCGGCATCCCCTTGATTGACCCCTGCATTCCTAGGAAGATTGGAAAAGGAAACAACTGTGAGGGAGGGGTGGACGTGCAATGAATGCACCTTTTATTGACAATGTTTGCAGTAGGTATTCTGGCCAGACACATGAACATTGTACTTTGCCCTATTTTGCACTCTCAGTCTGTGTCTCAAGCGATAAATAACCGTACTGACTGCCTACCTTATCCATGACACTGCAACAAGTGCCTTTTCTGACATTCTCATAATACCCTTCGTTGTTTGCCCCAGCCAAGTATCTTTGATGCTCTGAGACATCACGCCACGAAAAAAAATGTGATGTGATTCGTGGTCAATGACTGATAACTCCGTCTTCCATTCAAAAGCCTATTCATGTATTGGGCGAGAGAGCTCATACACTGGTTATATGATAAGGAACTTTACCGGGAACCACGCGCTCTCTTTTATGAAACATCATCACGATGTACTACATAGGGTTTCTGAAGCGGTAATAAAGTGCATTTCTCATTCGTCTAATCCACCCGGATCGGTTGTCTATCACTCGAGGAGGCAACAGCTCCTCGGAGATTAGACGAATGGGAAATGCACTTTAGTACCGTTTTTAGAAACCCTAGTACTATATAACCGTACCGCGCACACTATCAAGGTCTTGTCACGAATTCTCCTGAACCACTTTTACCTTGTCATTGTCGTTCTGACGAGTCTTTCTCGAAGGAGCTCTTGTATGCCACGTTTTTCCATCCTAAGGTTCTTGTTCAGTAAAGGCGCATGAGTGATCGATTTCCGCTCCGCTAGACGACAGAGAACGTGATTGCAATGTTTTCTCGCTTGGTGATCAGGAAATGTTCCCGTTTCGAAGGAGCGACGTATAAAAGGCCAAAAATAACTACTGTGGAACTACGATGGCAAGATTTCACGTGCTGTTTTCAGACACTTGCACATCTTCCAACGACGGGTTCGCGCCATTCAAGCGGACACAGCCTTCCTACTTCAGGACTCTACTCAATCTTTATGAGGGTTTCTTCGCGTGCTTCAGATCAGTCGTCAACCTATTCGCGAGAAGTCAAGATAATCTGTATGTTTTCATAACATCTCAAGTCATTCATCGTCATTTTCAGTTCCAAGTCCCCGGACTCCTCAGATGACTGGGAGATTGACTTTGGAAATATCGAGGACCTGGAATGGCTTGGATCCGGATCACAGGTACTGCAGGAGTCATTAAATCGTTCGATGCACAAGTTGCACGTTTAGGGAGTTGTCTTCTCTGGTGACTGGAACGGACGACAAGTTGCCGTGAAGAAAGTGAAGGAACCAAATGAGGTGGAGATCACCCATCTGAGACACCTGGAACACCCGAACATCATCAAGTTTCTGTGAGTTCGCAAACAAGTGCATGTCTCATAGATTCATATTGCACATTATGAGATATGAAGGGTTGAAGCGGGTGACGTCATCAATTTTGCAGGGGAGTGTGCAGACAGAAGCCTGTGTACGCCATCGTGATGGAGTACTGTCCAATGGGACAACTGTCTGAGGTTCTGAAGAGGAACCACCCTATTGGTCAGTTCTGATGTCCATCGCGTGCTTCAACTCTTCCTCTCGCTTCATTCTGAGCAGCTCGGCCTCTGAAGATAAGACAATTAAAGGAGCCGTCCGGGGAGATTGCTGAGGCGCTTACCGACCGGTACATCGATAATGAAGAGCGAGGAATTGGAGAGACGCAGAGAAAGAAAATACAAGTCGGGAAGCGCTTACGTGATTTACCCTGACGGCTCCTTTAACAGACTTTCTGGGTAAGGACCGACCATATGTGCCATAAGATGATCACATTTTCATAAAAGAACCCACCTAAGTTTGGGTAAGGACCGACCATATGTGCCATAAGATGATCACATTTTCATAAAAGAACCCACCTAAGTTTTAATAGGTAACCCCTTCAGGAGCTCGCCCACCGTGAGCGTCTGTTGGACGAAGGTAGCATGCGTGCGGGACTGCCCCGTCAAAGTGTGCCGGACGTCAAGAAGGATCGCCCAGTGGGCGTCAGAGTTGCACGCAAGACAATGAGAGGACAACACGAGAAGGAGTGAGTTGAAACTTGGCTTAGAATCTGTTGCTCTAACAGTTGGTAATCGATATGAGGTATCACTCGCAGAAATTGGAGAATATTCTGTGGCATCTTATGAGACTCTATATGACCGGAGTGAGTTATCCCAACACCAATTTGGCAAACAGACAAAAATTGACCCTTTCAAACTTTTTTGCTGACTAAGTCGACCACACTGAGTTCGAAAAAGGAACCTTGGATGGCAGAAAAATGCAAAGTTGTTTCAGCTTCTTCTGCACTTCAATCACCAGTCCTGTGTGCTATGGTGACGGGGAGTACTACCTCTCGCCGACTGAGGAAGAAGTGAGCATGTCTTCAGCTGGTTTTCAATCCATGAACGTTCAGGGGATGGATAGTGGTGTATCTGGTGTCGCGGGATACACCCTTGGCTGTCCCTATCCATGCAGTCAAGCCAGTAGTTCGAGTGGTTACGTCCCCTCCACAGAATCATCAGCGAACATCTCGGGGCAGAACCCGTCCAGAAGCAGTGGAGTGCACATAGTGGGAAAGCCTCCTGTTATTAGACCGAGGTGAGATTTAGGGTTTCTAAATCGGTAGTAAAGTTTTATTTATCATTCGTCTAAGGAGAGGTTCTCTCACTGAGATTCGCGATAAAAAGATTTTCAAAGCATAGAGTTAGGAATCCTAATTTAGGATATTGTTTAACAAGTAAATGCAAGTAATAAAATCTTAGTGACTGGTTGGGAACAACTTTTGGACTGACTTTTGTCTGTGCTTTCATTCGACCGGTCGTTTATGATGAGCGACAGAGAGATGACTCACTGGTGCGCACGGACGAAAAACGGTCCATAAGTCGTTCCCTAGTGACTAGGGTAGGAAATCCAAGCACAAGTTCATCTTGCTGTCATCTGATTCCGTCGGAGCTGTTGTCTCTCGCGTCTGATGGACAACCGCGCCGATGGAATTAGACGACAGTAAAATGTACTTGTGCTTGGATTTTCTACCCTACCATACCAGTATCCTTATTGCAGGTGTCTTCTCCCGTGAGTACTGCTACCGTCACTCCGCCTCCACGCAGCCAGTGGACTTCACTCGTGGATCGACCGCGCGTGCATCGGCGGATGACTTCCAGGGGCTCGGACAATCGGTAAACTGAAGAACCTCCTAACAATCGAACACTTCACTTCAGACCATCTACCGCAATGCCGAAGATCGCTGGTCGGATGGCAGACTTGAGCAGCGACGACGCACTAAGAATAGATTCGTCCGTGACAGTCCAGCGAGAATCCCACATTGCAGGAACAGGAACGAGATGTGAATCTTTTTGAAGAGTTGCACTATTTGATAGTTCGTGACATCTTGCTAGTTAACCTTGCCCATTGCGTCCTTACTTGCTTTATTAAGGTCGTCATGCTCAATCGACTGCAAATCCTCCTCCCCCGCCTTTCGATCCATCTGTTTCTCATCACACTACGATGGAGTCACACCCCTGATGGAGTATGCATATTCCAGTGGAGCCCCTGACGAAGAGTGCAACACTAGGAAGATCAGGTACCGTAACCAGTTGGCAAATAGCAGCGAAGCCCGGTTCCCGTAAAGGCCAAACTGATTTTAGAGCCGGCATCATGGTGGTGGAGCCTTCTGCTTCCCACAACAGACAGCGAGAATCTGAAGCGATTAACGTTCAGATAAAGGAGCTCAGTGCGAGTGTGGTGAGTGTGAACGAGGATTTGAATAGGGAAGAATGTCCTGATTTCAGATGCCTGTGAGTTCTTCCTACGACGAGGCACTAAAGTCGCGATGCGATACCGAGGTGAGGCAGTCCAGTAATGACAATCACGACCATCGAGTAAGTGGCTGTTTCTGTAGAGACTAGGTTTTCAAAACTAATTGTAAAGTGCATTTTTTCGTATAGTCTCATTTTATATGTGCTTTTTCACGTGGACCACTCAATAGAGATTTGACGATTGGCAAATGCACTTTACTATTGCATTTTGAAACCTTATTAGTGAACCCAATATCCGAAGAAGTGCGAATAACCTAGCGCTATAGATTCCCTTTGAAATCTATGGTAATCATCGCGGCTCTCCAGTCTATAGATGCATTTCTGTTTGGAATTATCTTCCCTCTGTTGTAGTCAATTCGCCTTCAGTCTCTATTTTCTAGTGAATGATAGAAAGTTTGGAAAAAAACATATTATTCTACCGAATCATTTAGTGATTGATTAATTCGCTTCATTGTATGTAAATAATATCATCATCCCAGATCGCATGTAAACGGTGGGAAAACCAATCTTTGATGTATTGTGTTGTCCTATAATGTAAATTTTTGTGAATGGATAAATGAAATGAAATGAAAGAATAAATTTTATTGAAGTGATAACATTTCAGATACAGCAATCCCCCATCTCCACTTATAACAATCCCATGCCACCACTCCATCAGCAGCCATCTCTCCATGTTCCCATTTCCCCCGTCCTTCCCTCCTCCATCATGGATGAAGCTGATAAAGACCCTGCACTCCTCTCTGTAGTGTGCCAGGACGTGGATACTGGTCAATCGACTCAAACAACCTTAACACGGTAAGAGCATTTGTGCAGCAGACAATGACAATCCAATGGAACTGCAGTACCAGCGTTGCGGTTTTAACTTCCTGTGAATGAAAAGATCCTTGTAGCTCAACGCTAGCCGTGCATCTGACGCCTGTGCAGAGTGCAGTTCGGATGATGACGAGAAGAACGACGACATGAATTGGCAAGGTAGAAAAGTTGCCCTGAGTGCACCATGTGTGCTCTCATAGATTCACGGTATCCGTCTGTGGTTGAAAACACTTGAACTATAATATATCAATGATTAATGCAATCCAAAGTCTAGAATTGAAATCGGTAGTAAAGTGCACTTTTCATTCGTCTAATCCACTCGCAGCGGTTGCCTACTCTCCCCACACAAGACCGCACTAGCTGCCATCATCTCTAGCTTCCGACTCAATAAAGAGATTTTTCAAATTTGGCGGACCTATCATTTTCGGAAATTTTAGCCGCATTTTTTCTGAAGTAGGTATTGAATCCAACTATCAACTGAAACTTGTAGCCAATTGAACGGCCGTCACGCCTGAGGGACCAGTTCGCTCAAATCTCAAATTTCCACGAAGTTCGAAAAACCAATACTATGCAAAAAAGTGTCTAAATGCAGCAAGCCAAATATGCTTCAAAGAGTTAGCGTAGCTGGAGTATCAAAACCGAGATTTGTGAACACGAAAGAGTCGAATTTTAGTAATAAATGATTTTTCAAAAATTCCAAAATCGGTACACCAAAAAAAACAACACATTTTTGGCCACTGTAATCGTATTTCAAGTGATATCCGGCTCTCCAACTAAAGTTTTGATTCTCGCTATTATTCTTATACTGTGAAGCCCATGTGGCTCGCTGCACTTTTTTGCATAGTCTTGGTTTTTCGAATATATCTCCGTGGAAATTTGAGATTTGAGCGAATTGGTCCCTCAGGCGTGACGGCCGTTCAATTGGCTACAAGTTTCAGTTGATAGTTGAATTCAATACCTACTTCAGAAAAAATTCCCAAAATCCCAAAACTGGGGTCCGAAAATGATGGGTCCGTCAAATTTGAAAAATCGCGCCGCGGCTCTTTATTGAGTCGGAAGTTATTGATGATAGCAGCTAATGAGTTCTTGTGTGAGGAGTCTTTGATAATTATGAACGGAAGCCATTATGAATTTGAACGGAGATAATCGAGGAAAAATGAGTAGCCAAAGATATACATGCCAACCTAATAAAAGATTGATTTGGTTTTTGATACTCTATTGTAAGAAATCACATGTGCGAACCTTTATATAATACCGAGTAGCTTTTGGATGAATGATTTTTATGCAGTGTGCAAGCTGAAATCCCAGATACGACTGTATTTGATGGAGCGCGTGTGAATTGTCACAATAGAGTATCAAAAGCCAAATCAAACTTTTAGAATTTCTCTCCTTTCTCCTCTTTTCTCTTGCAAACATACTCTTTTCCGCGGCAGCCCAAAGTTTTAGGAATATATTGTAGCATTGAAGCATCTCCCTTGCTACGCATTTTTACCTTTGGTACGAGATGCTAAATAATTTAGCCTAAACTTGCCCTTCTCGAATGTTTTGATTACGGTAGTTCACTACGTAACGTTTTTATTACGGTGGTGATGGATCCACGACTTGAAGCAAGTATTCGGAACGCTTAATAAAGTTTTCAACCTGGCACATACAGTATCGATAATAAGTTTCCGGACACGGTCCTTTCTCAGATATCTCAGCTCTCAGTTTTCGAAAACTTTTGAAATTTCTCATGTATATACTAGACC
>JACMIF010003514.1:1840-14408 GCA_014805445.1 Diplogasteroides magnus
CCCCCCCCAAGCCCCCCCGCCGCCCCCCCCCCCCACACCCCCCCCCGGCCGCCCCCCCCCCCCCTCTCCCCGGGGCCCCCCCCCAACCATTCCGCCCTCCCCCCCCCCCCCCCCCCGCTCGCTGGTGCCCTGCAGGGTGGTCGCATTGGCATTTGCAGGGTGGCAACATGAATTATGAATTGTCACGGCCGCCGTGATTTTTCACGACCATGGGCCCGTTCTGCAGGGTGGTCACCTGATTTTTTCACGGCCTAGCCCATGTATGCTGTGTACCAGTGTTGGCAGAATGAATCCCAAATTGGATTCCATCTCTCTGCGTTCGCGCAGTAATTTCTATGTGCTAGAAGCGACCACGCGAATGAGAGGCGGAATGCACTTTGGATTTCACTCTGCCAAGACTACTGTATACAGTATAAATTGGAGAGAGCGTAGTCGTCGGCCAGATGAAGTAAGTGTGAGCTCAGTATATAAATTTAGTTTACAAGCAAGGTGCCTGATAATCCGATTTAAAATTGTCAACGACTAATCATCAAGTGGTGCAACCATAATACTGCACTTGTTTTCTCATAGGTAATATTTTCTGATCTTGATGATAAAGCTACTGTATCCTCCTATACACGTTGCCACCGCTTTCAGCATGGATTACGGTCACATTGAAAATCCACCAATCAAGACAGTGAATTACCGTAACCCGATATATACCTCCTACAGTACTCCAGGAACGTAAATACTCATGAGCTTCAGGATCCATTATAACGTGACCTCACTTGTGTCGCTTGCATGACATGTAGATCTAGTTCGCGGACAAATTTTTTGCGCTCTTTCACTTTTCTATGCAGCATAGACTATGCTATCACACCACGCGGCCAACTGTTTGGCGACCAGTAAAATTTTTTCGTTGGCCGACCAAATCGCTCAAAGAACATCGAAACATATCGGCAATTGAAGATACGCGCCTATCGTGAGACAGCTCGAACAGATGTTAGACAGAATCGCCCCTATGACAACCCTACTGCTTGATAGGCTGTGCGGTACAAATACAACAAGTTTCAGAAAAAATATGATTTGTTTGATCTAACACTAACAATAAAAAATAACTGAAACAACAAAACCAACCTCCTCTATTTCCTCCTGCTTCTCCTCCCCTTTTTCCGAACGCAGTCTGTCCCCTTCTTCCTCCATCAGAGTCACCATCTTTGTCGCTGAGCAGTCTGGAGTCGTGTTCCCAGCCAGCAGGAGCCGACCTGACAACACAATACAATAAGGCGGAACCGAACCGTTGAACCTGAGATATTAGGACACCCGGAGTCTTTGCACTTTTCTTCTTCTCAAAATTTCTACGAGAAAAAGTGACCGTGCCGACCAACTTGCACGAACATGTTTGGGTATGAATCCTACGCATGTATGCCGTTATATGATCTTTCGTAAACGTCTAACGGTGCATTACGCAGTTTAGACGGCTTTTTAATCCGTTCCAAGTGAACCAATGAAAATAATATTTCCATGTTCTAGTGACGATCTCTGCAAATGGAAAAACCAAAAGCGATGGGCACATATAAGTATTTTTGCGCTCTTGTGGAACATACCTGGAAAGGTATTCATGAACGCTCCAAACCGTTTGAAATTCCAAACGTGTATTTGGGTAGGGGGAGCGGTTTGCCAACCCCCCCCCTACCCCAAATGAGTTTGGAATTTCAACCGGTTTGGAGGGTTCATGAATACGGCCTCTGGCCTGTAAGATCTGTGTGGAGGTGCGAATACCGAAAAAAATTGAGAATTTCCCTCTAAATTAAGTTTACAAATCGTGATATTCGGGGAAAATTTGATAATTCCTGCCGAGAACTAGAGACCGCCAAAGGAACAAGTCATTGTTCGAATGAAAATGAAGGGGACCGAAAAGAACAACGGCGTCGTTCCTGTCACGTTGTTCCTTTCGCCCGGTCAAAAGAATAACGAAAGGAACAACCAAAGGACCCGAAACTCAAAAAGAAAAAAAAGGACTCAAAGGAAGGCGAGAACCCCGAATATATTTTATGGTGGCGCTCATTAACCCGGTTTTTTTTTAATTTCACCACTCCTCCAAAGTCGCCATTTTAGCGAAAGAATCCAATCCAATATCTTATAAATCAGCGAAACGATGCGCACTGTCTCTTGTTCATTCCTCCGCGACCTCCTCCCCTCTCCATCCTGCCTCTGCTCAGTCCTCCTCCCGTGAGTCGACTGGTGATGGGCGCGGAACGGGGCACGATGCCGCCAACCAATGTCATCTTCAGAAGACGACCTAAAATACGGAAAATATTTGAATTAGCAGGCGGCAAAAATAGATAGACAGTTATTTCTAAATGCATCAAGGACAAAACGAACCATCGAGCTTCAAGCCAACGAATTTTTTCATCATCCGTGTGGCATCGCCAACACTTGCGAACTCGGCATTAGCGGTGCCCAGAGATTGACCACCCTACAAGAAAAGACAAATGAACCGCTAAACAAAAAATGCACTTGCTTCATCATAATGCACGTTAGCTTTGATGAGATTGTAGCACCCAAAGAGCTCCTGAATTAGCAAAATTTATTCTGTAAATGACCAAAGCATTAAAGGGACTATTACGAAAGAGCGGAAGCCCTGCCCCTACACTAAGCGATCGCTTGCGCGCTTGTGGTATACACCGAAACCGCGCAAGCAATGTACAAAATGCACAGAATAAGTTCATTAAAACATGATTTTCTACTGCGCTCTGTTCTATCGCTAAGGCGTAAGCTTGGTCTATGTTCGGAAAGAGGCGGGGCTTCCGATCTTCCGCAGTAGTTCCGGATTAAAAAGGCTCACAATCAAATCATCTGTCGACACCTGCGATCCCAGATTGGCGATGTCGACCTTTGCGGAGGTACTTCTTCTAAGCACTGAAAGAAAAACTTCACCAACAATTCGCAACTCAAAGCAAAAAAGTGGACTGTTAATGGGATTGGAAAAACCGCAATTCGCAATTTTTATCCTTGACGAAGGATGAAAATCATACTGAAATACAAACCTTTTGTCTTCCTGTCCTCTTCCTCCATCTGCAGAAACGCGTCGTGATTCCACATCTGCAACATTTTGGCTAAGAAACCTCCTTCAATCAGAAATTTAATATATATAAATAATGTATGTTAATCAGGAACATAATTTCTATCGCATAATTGAACGGACCTCTTTCTCATGACGATCCCCCTTCTTAGAGACTCGTCCGCTCTGCGCCCTGTGCAGTCCTCCCAAGGGTAGTGATCGTCTTCCCTTCAAAAAGTCGGTATACACGTGCGATCATCGCATACACGTAAAAACGGACCCATAATTTGAATTTTTTAGAGTTTCGCGCCGAGCTGGGTAAACGCAGTAGCGCAGCGATGTGCGGAATTATGATGCAACGCGGCCGCGTGCGGCCACTAGAGAGTACAGCATGCGCGGAGAGAGACGAGAGAAAAAAATTGACCGTGGCGCGAAGTGGGCGTGGTTTCGCTCGGCCGACAGCCGTGACAGTGGTGTCGTTTTAGTGGAAACTATTTGTCTGTGCCGCGCGCGGTTGAACGCACGTGGTATAGTCTAACAGTTTGCGCGACACAACCAACCTTTGCACGCCCATTCTCCATCTTCTTCGCCTTGATGATTTCGTCCAACGAGAGCTCGGTTATTCGCATCATAGTTGCTCCTGAGGTGCACCCAATAAGGTTTGAAACAAATACAGTCTAAAACAAATAGAAGATTCATAAAAAAACCGCAAAAAACGGTGTTTCAAAACGTTGCGAAACAACAGTATTTGCTACCGTAATTGAAATTTATCAGTTTGCGATAGGCGATTGCGAACTGACTGTTTTTCAAGCATCTCGATGTGAAAAATATTTTGTTTTCTAAATTTAGTATTTGAAAACAGAACATATTTCTGTTTTGCCATTATACTCACAATCATATTGGTAAACTTGTTGATTTCTCTAATGTTCAGTATTTTCTCGTTACCAGTTGGAGCTTCGAGCATGACAATTGTGACATTCCTGCTACCCTATCTGGTGATTTTTATCACATCCCGTTAAAAATTATGGGTTATTTTTTACCAGGTGTCGGCCATATCATGATTAGACAAACCAAATAGCCAAGTCAAAGTCAACGTTGACGGTGTTTTTTCTCTGACTACTATAGGTCGGCATATAGTTAGAAATAAGATATCGAAAACGGTTAAAAGGGTGTTGAAACATCATCTGAGCCTTCTCAAATAGTTCAGAAAAATTGGTCAACCATCTTATTGTTCCTACACATAGATTCGAATGGTTTTGGTTTGATTCCGATACGTTCACACTGCCGCAACCTTTGCTCGTAAGGAACAAAAGCAGTTCACGTGAATGACATGTGAATGGCCAGAGGGACCGGTCAGACATTCTCCTATAAATTTCTTGGAATTACTGTTCCGCCCACTCTGTTCCGTTCTGTTTAGGATGAATGCATTCATCGTTCCTTACTGCTTGAGGGGTGAAATACAAGAGCGCCATGACATTTACGCCATAATGCTGAAATAGACAGATGGGCCATCGTATTCTGCACTCTCATGGCGCTAAAGTCCATTTCACCATTATGGCACTATTGTCTTTCACTCTGCCTGAGTTACAGGACAATAACTGTGAGCGTTGCCCACACTTTGTAGTGAATCACTGATGTGTTGCATGAATCGAACGACTCTTCGATCATGCCACCGGGCAGAATGATACGAGTAGGCAACAGCATTTTCGAAAATTCCGACCTCCCCAATCTCGTCGGAGCGGCTGTCTCTCGCTTCGATATACAGCCCCCGCTCAGAGGAGACTAGGGAGGTTAGAATCACCGAAATGCGTTCCCTAGACACGTAAGAGCACGAGAGAATGGAGGGAAGACGAGATGAGGGTAGAGACAGATGGAAAGAAATAGATAACATGCGTTCGAAATCGGTTAATTTGTCGTCATACTTCTCCGCGGAGTAGTTGTCTCACACCCTTATGGACAACCGCGCAGTGGAGGAGAACGACGACATATTTACCGCTTTCGAACTCCTAAAAGATTAAAAGATGCAGCATTTGCAGTGTTCAAAACCCATGCAACAAACGTGTATTTGCGTTCAAAAGATAAATACGCTGCAGGGTTGGCAGTCGGTTTTGTTTCACTTATCATAGATATTAAGTTAAATAGCATTCGTGAAGCATGACCAGTCTCGCAACTTTTGTATGCAAAATCCGTTATGGCTATATAACCCTGCTTTCTATAGAATCGGTGAAACGATACTGGTTTCGCGTAGACGTTGCAGCCTAGAGAACGCATTATGGAATTTCTAACTTTCCCAATGTGTTCCGAGCGATCATCTATCTAAATAAGAGACGACCGCTCCGATGAGATTGGGGAATTCAGAAAATGCGTTCCCTACTGCCAGCTCTATTGTCTGACCACTTCTACGCTCTCCTCCATTATCATTCACTGTTCTCAACACTTATCTATTTGTTCTCCCATTTCCTTTTGCCCTTTGTCTGTAATTGACACTTGATTTGCATTGCCTTTCCCTTCAATCAAAGATTGAATCACCCGAGAAACCGACAAACGACGGGGAAAGTCGTTCGATAATGCCATGTCGCGATCCCGCACCACCACCGCTAGTCACAAATATTTCTATTGCAAATAATAAGCGTGTGTGTATATTATGGCTGGCAGTTTGACTACATTATCACAGATATGTTTCACAGAGAGTTTATCTTCAAAAATATTGTGGCATTGACGCATAACTCCTATGTTGAAACTATGCTTCAATGCCACAATATTTGATATACTCCCTGTGAAACATATCTGATAAAGTATAAGCTAGTCGAACTGTCAGCCATAAACTGTATGTATAGTATGTATGTACAGGATGGAGATGCTGAGTGGACTGACGGAATTCCATCTCGACTGGAAGGAAGCAGTGTCAATCGTTGCCGACTCGAGACATGTATGTTTGTCCCTTATCGTTGGCAGTTTGACTACTTTATGGATTATGTTTCACAGAGGGTATATAATGAAATATATAGTTGCATCGAAACATAACTCATATAAAAAGCAAACTGCAAAAAATAGTCCCTGTGGATTCACGCAATTAAAACATCTTCAGGGGTTCCCTGAGGAGAGAGCGCGGAAATGGACGAGTGATCACTGGAACTTCTTCTGCCAGGTATGATCTCCCAAAGGAGGGGGACAATCGGGTGAAAAACAAGGGAGCCATGGACATTGCGCCGTTGCGGTGAAATGGACAGGCACATCCGTAAAATTAACTGCAACGGTGCTAATGTCCATGGCGCACTTTCTGTCACCGTGCCAATCAAAGATTCTTTCAGATGTCCATTCTCTACTTCGTTTTCGTCTTTGGCACTAAGTTCATCATGAGGAACCAGAAAGTTTTTTATTTAATTATTCTGCAAATGCAAGATGGCAACAGACATGTGATGAGAATAAATGGCGGGGTTTCGTTAGGGTTTCAAAAACGGTAATCAAATTCACTTTTGATTCTTCGATTCTCCGCGGAGCGGTTGTCTATCGCTCATAGAGACAGCCGTTACGCGGAGAATAGACGAACGAGAAATGGATTCTGCTACCGTTTTAGAAACCCTAGTGACAATGACAGAGGACAAGACAATGTTCCATCCAATATCCTCCTTTGCAGCAAGCCCTTTGATCTGCAACGAGCCCTGAATGCATGGAACGCCTTTCTTGCTGTGTTCTCGACAGCCGGAGCCATCTTCATGGCTCCTGAATTCTTCTCAAGTCTCTTCGGAGGAGGATTCAGAGGTGAGAATTGGGGCTTCTAAAACGGCAATAAAGTGCATTTCTCATTCGTCTAATTTCCGCCGAGTGAATAACATTAGACGGATGACAAATGCACTCTATTACCTTTATTAATCCCTCGTGAGAATCCGTGCTTGATTCAATCAGGGAGCTGCTCTTCAGCATCAAGGATTCTAAATCAATAGTAAAAATGCATTTCTTATTCGTCTAATATCTGTCGTATCGTATATCTGTCGCTCGCAAAGAAAACCGCTCCGCGGAGTTTAGAAGAACGAGAATATATTTTGACTATTGATTTGTTATTCAGCCTCATACTGTAGTCTGGGTGGCATGATGACTGGACAGAACGGATTGTGGATGTGGATCTTCGTGCTCAGCAAATTGTTCGAGTTCGTTGACACCGGTTTCATTGTGAGTCTTTCAATATCGATGTTGTTCATTGTAGGGGTTCAAAAACGGTTGTAATGTGGATTTCTCACTCTTCTAACTTCCACGGTGCTGTTGCTTTACTTTGATAAAGAACAGCACCGAGTGGACTGGGGGAATGAGAAATGCACTTTTACTAGAATTTTTAAACCCTAGCTTATTGTTGTTGATGCATGATGAAATACAAGAGCGACATGGACGTTTGCGCCACAGTGGTAAAATGAATGCTTGCGCTATGATGTAGCATTTGTCCGATTCACCATTATGGCTCGAATGTCCACCTAATCATTCAGGTGCTCCGTAAGAAACCTTTGATGTTCCTTCACTGGTATCATCACATCCTCACTCTTCTCTACGGTGTCTACTCCTTCCCCGTGAGTCTTTTCTTCCCCAGCATCTCTTAGGAGTTCTAAAACGATAGTATAATGCATTACTCATTCATCTGATCTCCGCGGAGTGGTTGTCTCTACGAGCGGTAGACTACCGCCCGAGTGGATTAGATGAATGAGAAATGCACTATACTACCGTTTTAATACCCCTAGTTTCCAGCATCGGCTGGATACTGCTGCGCCAGGGACATTTGCGCCATAATGGTGAAATGGACAGGTGCACTATGAATGATAAAGTTAGGAATGATGGCGCAACTGTCGAATTCCCTATTTGGCGCAAATATCCATGGCGCTCCTGTCTTGACCGCCTATCACCGTCCTATTTCAGAACAATCCTGCATTCAATAGATGGGCATGCTATCTCAACACATGCGTCCATTCCTTCATGTACAGGTGATGTCTATTCTATTATTCATACTAACGGAACTGTTTCTCAGAACCTCATTTTTACTGCAAATAGTACAGTAAAATCCAATCTGAAATACTTATTTGCGTTCTAGACATTACGTTGCATAGGTTTCACGCTCGACAACACTCAACCCCGTTTAAATGAAAAATAATAATTCAATCTATCACAAACCCCTTTCAATCTCTTTCAGTTACTACTTCCTCCGTTCCATTCGTGTTCCCATTCCGGGTTTCGTGGCCAAGGGAATTACCACCGGACAGATCCTCCAGTTCGTCATCTCCATCATCGTTCTCGTGTGCAGAGGAATCGAGGAGTACATTCTCGGGGTCAGTCGGGCGCATCTTGGGTCTCAACTATGATTGGCAGGAATGCGCACTGTTTTGTCGTCGAAAAAATAACGTCCAATATACCACTGTAACTTTACTGTGAAATGACACCTAGCGCTGTGTTTTGGTAATTAGATCGGAATATGGTTGTACTCTCTTCCTACACCGGGAGACCGTCATGCGAAACCTCGATAACCAATGACAACATCGTCAAGTACGTAGTGGCTTTGAAACTTAGCCCCATAAATTAGTCAAACTACCATACATAGCCAGTCACACTTCAATGAGAATAATAATGTTTTGCAGTGGAAGGATTGTTCATTCCACGATCGTTCGTTCTGGTTCATTTCCTTCATGGACATGACCTATCTGGTCCTCTTTGTCAACTTTTTCCTACAGTCTTATGTTGTCAAGGGAGGAAAGGCCAAGTACGCGGCAGTCAAGAAGGAAGAGTAGAAGAAGAAGGAGTAGAATATCGGAACGAATACACACAGAAAAATGCTAGCGATCTGGCGATGGATACTAGTATTATATGTACTACCGCTGGATGGTACTCTGTCTCTTGATACTATTATACCATCCAACGGTAGCAGCCACTGGCAAATCGGTAGTATTATGTGTGTACTTACTGCAGTACTTACTTGTATTTGTGAACTTTAGGAAACCTCCTGTGAAATGGAAAAATGCTCTTTAATACCGTTTTAGAATCCAAAATATACGCTCATGGGTAGAAGTCAGTCATTTTTAATATAGGAATTGTATTTGAAATTTACTTAATTTTACAACTTTATAACTTTAATGTTTTAATGAATAAAGATATTGTAAAACCAACCTCGGATTCGTGATCTATGGCAGCCTCCTTCATATTTGACCTTCCACATTTCCCCCATGTTTGATTGCCACTATCATTTGCATCGCACTGTCTCCCCACCGAGAGGTGGAACTTTCTCTTACTCTTAGACGAAAATGTAATTTATTTATACTTTTATGATGTTTTCGTTTTATTGTTTCTGTTCGCAAAGCTTTGTGACGCATCAGAATATATAAAATACACTAACAAAATTTGTGTTTAAGATGTCAGGGTCCTCATTGGAAACTCTCCCCTCGGAATTGCTCCTTCGAATCTGCCAATTCTTCTCGACAAAAGAATTGGATGCGCTCCAATTTGTCAGTTCGCAATTCTTCAACTTCATCAACTATCACCGTCATTCCTTGAGCAGAAGAGAAATACTGAAGTTCACCATCAAACCGGTAAGCATAATATATTCACTAGGGGTTACAAATCAGTAAATCTGTCTGTTGTCATTCTTCTCCGCATCGCGGTTGTCTCACTCGCTGATAAACATTCGCGATGCGAAGAAGAATGTCGTCAATTTTACACAAAAATGATGCACGATTGGCATCGATTGCCTTTATTCCTAGGGTTTCTAAATCGGTTTAAAACGCATTTACGGCCAGTTTTTTCGGCTATAAATCTCCGAACATTTTGAATTTTCCTATCTCTGGGAGAAGAGATAGAAAATAAGTTTCAACTAATGAAATGTAGCCAAGAGAAAGCCTGATGCGCTTGATTTTCCAGTTCGCTCAAATCTCAAAATTCACGGAGTAACGCTTGAAATGCAGCCCTATTGGTTCTCACAGTAAGCGTAGAATAGAAGGAGTATTAAAATTGTGGTAGGAAAACTTGGAAGAGTCGGAATGAGCCGAGTAATGAGTGGTTTGATCAAAAAAGTTGACCGATAGCCGGATTTTTTGACACTGTTCGCAAGAGGGATAAAAGTGCCCCTAATGTCGTAACTTTGAAAAATCGCGCTAAATATAAGCCTCCAAGCGACAGCCCAGACCTGCGGTGGTGCCATAGTCAGTGTCTGATGTGGGGGTGCCTATGAGTATTATGAAGACTTGGCATCTTTCATTTGAAGAACGATATATGGAGAGAAAGCGAAAGTCTCATTACTTTCTTGACAACCTAATAGTTCTTTGCATTTAAATTCTAGAATTTCGTCCATGCCGTCACGGAAGACTTTGACTACACGTTCGATTTTAACGACGTTTTCTCCAGTGCCAGAGCCGTTACTATCAAGAGGAAAGATGTAAGTATTATAGTTGGCAGTTTGACTGCCTTACTGGTTGCCTTCGACAGTGGGTATTTTTGAATATGTTGCATTGATACGAACCCACAAGTGGTTTCATAATTTATACATTTTTCTTTTCAGTCTTAAATCTACTCGAGGACAATCTTCAACGGATCTCTACACGATGTTATCAAACACAGCAACATTGGACAAGTCTTCATTTCCAATGTGAGCATGGGTTATTAGAATCATGGACATTTGCGCAATAATGGTCAAATCTACCTATATGTGCTCCGTGAAAATGACCACAACGAGGAAATATCACCACTAGGGCGCAAATGTCCAAGACGGTCGAACATAATACAAAAGTATGAAAATATATTTCAGATCAGACTCACCGATGCCTTTATATGCTGCCTCGCAGAAGAATGTCAATTTCCCCGGATCAACGTGAGTAGATGAGACTTCAACGGTGTTTCAAAGCAATCGTGAGTTTCTCATTATCGAAATTTAGCGTTAGGAGGGAATGTCGAAAAATTTCTCGCATTCGAAACAGTTAACTTAATATAACAATATTAAAGTTTTCCCCCATCATTTATGATGCCCATGGCATCCATATAAATAAATCCTACTATATTCATATTGCCTTCAGACTGCATATGTTGTACTTCTCAACCGGAGTGAAACAACTATTCATCGGCTATTGCACCAAGATGTATCGCAATAACCTCCATGACGAGGATTTTGCCAGATTGGCTGCAAGAAAATTCAACCGGTTTATACTGAACTGCGAGGTAATTTTTGATGAAAGATATTTTTATGTTGGTTGAGCAGAAAAAAACAACAACAATTATTCAGGATGCATTGCCCTATCCCCCGTGTCATTTTGCACCAATTCCTGAACTATTTTTTAAAGATTGTACGATCACGAAGGACGGAGTTGCGCAGCTTCTAAAGTTAAGCTGCTAAAACTAATTTCGCGTAAAAATAGCGCCGCAAATTAGCTTCCGGACGGTGGGGCTTTCATCCCGTTACGATGCCGAAAAGACCATAAAACGAAATGACCATATATGCGCCACATATATTCTGATTTAACTTTTTGTCCAACAAAAATCGGAAAGCGTTCTAGTTTCGATCATTAGAACAAAAAAACTTTTTTTTAAATTTTTAATGCTCATCTTGGGCTGTCGTTGCATTGTTCTCTTAATACTTGAATGTTTTCAGCTCTACGAAGGACGCATGATGCGACAAAGCGCGGTGATATTTCAAGAGGATGATTATCAGCATTATGAGTGGAAAAGAATGGTAGACGATGTCGCACGGGAGCATGAAATGAACCTGAAACTCGAAACTTTAAAATTTGAATCAGCGAGAATTCGTGTTGCTATATATAATCTTGATTATTATTAGGAATATGTACATTTTCTCTGACTCACATCCGTTTGTCTATTTGCATATATTCCCTTCTCTTTTCATTGTGGTTTAACCTTTTCATTATTGCATCTTCACACAATGCTGTCTCACAATTCTACACTCAATTGACCTTACCAGTCTGACCGGCTCAAACACAAAGTTTTAAATGTATCTTTATGCGATGCAATAAATTTCACAAGAATACGAAGGGAAAGATGGAACAGGACGTGAATAGTGCTTGCAACATGAAAGATTAATTAATTGAATCCTCAATTGAAGCCATTTGCGAAAATTCGCAGCATACCAGGTGGTTGATTATCCGCACGATGAATGGTGGACGAGGGAGAATGATAAGAACTTTGAACTCGAAACGAAAGCACATGGAAAATCAGGAACAATTCGTCTATCCATTTATAATCTTGAGTATTATTAGGAATACGTACATTTTGCTCTCTCAGTGTATGAATTCCATCTCATTATGCTCTATTCAAACATTAGAACTTCATAAAATAATACCAGCCGCTTTTGTCACCGATTGAACATTTATCACGTGTTCTGTGAGATAGTTGACATGGGTCTGGTACCGGAAAAGTCAGAATTTTTGTAAAAATACTATAAAATAATCTTATATTATACTAAGTAAAAGTAAAATTTTCAGGGCATCAGACGGTCTTTATATACCGTATTTCTCGAGATATTGATCTTTGAGCTTTTTATTGGGTGAATTT
>JACMIF010003515.1:0-14400 GCA_014805445.1 Diplogasteroides magnus
GTTATAAGGTCTCCTGGGTGGGTAGTATCTACATTATTTTTTTGGTACGTGTATCTTGCCTAACGACAAATCGGCAAAACTTTCGGTACCCATGTATTTAGGCCCCCATGTATTTCGGCCCCCATATAAGACCGATCCACGTAATTTTCAGATATGATAGAGCTCTACGTAAGGATCATTTTGAAAAAAAAGATCATGGAGATTTGTTAACTTTAAACCAAGTTATGGCCAAAAGAAAAAGTGGGCAAAGACTTTTTCCGGTAACTGTAGATTAGGTAGGTCTTCTAGCTCTTACTAGGTGTCTTTGTCTTTTACGTCGAATAGTGTGGGCTAATAATTTTGCATGATTTATATTGGAATAAAAAGGAACAAGATTTTATTTTTGCGTGTTGCTCTTTTATAATTGCAATACAATACAAGTGATCCGTATCTTCAAACCAAAACAAACCATAACGTGATTCAAACCAGACCACGAAATTATTTAAAAGAGGGCGGACCCGATTTCCTTAGGATAACCGATGATACAAATTGGACAGAATGGAAACGAGACATGGCGCTTCTGATCCAGTGACTACTTCACCAAAAGCTGTGTATTATTGTGGTAAATGGAATTGAAAGTCAGCCTCTATATGTTGAGCGTGAAACCTATTCAAAATCATGACAAACAGTCAGAGAAACGACGAAATAGGACGCAAAATTGCGCGTGCACAGTCGTCAGCCAGATGGAGTGTGTATACTCGGTATATCAAGTTGGTTTTCCATAACGATATACAAATTACGGTTTCTTAAACAGTAGAACAGTGCATTGCTCAGTCGTCAAATTTACGCGGATCTGTTGTCTCTACGCTCGATATACCACCGCTCCGAGTGGACTAGGCGAATGAGAAATGCACTGTACTATTGATTTAGAAACCCTACTATTATCAATGTCGTGCGCTTATTATTGTGGAAAACCAAGTTGATATTCCGAGTACACACATCCCATCTGGCTGACGACTGTGCACTCTCAAAATTGCGTGCTATTTCGTCGTTTCTCTGACTGTTTGTCATGATTTTGAATAGGTTTCACGCTCAACATATAGAGGCTGACTTTCAATTCCATTTACCACAATAACAACGAGAATGACCTCTATCACTACGAGAAAGAGGGTCCGTCGACATGGGGATTTCTTGGTCAAGGAGAGGAATCGGTAATTGACCTGAGGAATGCCTGTTGCCGTTCTTGGGAACTCGACCCAGCAATAAACTGTTGATACTATAAGGCCACTTGTCCAATCTTCGTCCCATTCATTGTCTTCCACTGTAGGGTTTCAAGAACTGTAGTAAAGTGTATTTCTCATCCGTCTAATACACTCGGAGCAGTTGCCTTTCGCACATGCAGACAACCGCTCCGCGGAAATTAGACGAATGAGAAATGCACTTTTTAAAAATAACTTTTAGAAACCCTAGTCCACTCTGATCTTCATTCAAGATGTCCGATCCCTCGTCATTCAACTACTTTTATGACTTCCCTCCCGATAGGCGAGTTGTTAAAAGACCCTGTCAAAATGGTATTATTGTTAGCAGACAGATTACTGTATTTACTTTTCATGTAAAAATTATGAGTTAAAAATCAAACTTCTATTGAAGAAGGAGACACAATTTGTTTCATTTCATGATTTTTCACAGATTTTTACCGCTCTAAAAACTGTTATCTTTTCTTTGAAAATACAAATCAGTTTTAAGTAACCTTGATCTTTGATTCGAATATTATAAATGGGAGTCCATTAAGTATGCCTGGCGCGTTCCCGGCCCCCTGGCAGAACACATTCGCTGGACCTGTGGTGAATAATCATGGGTACGGTGTCGTTGCCCCACCCATGCACTACCCCAACCCGGCGCAGGTATGTTTCGAGACGATTATGTCTTATTGACTTTGGTAGTGTCTGGAAGAATACGGTATCTCTTCCATTTCATGTGTACGCCAACGACCCGACTGCTGCACAGACGATGGCTACAATGATGCAGAAACCAGTAATTCACAGCCCAACAATCGTCAATTACATATCGAACGGTGGGTTACGGTAGCTTTCCTTCCGGGGTCAAGTTACGGTATTACGGTAGATTTCGTAGCAAGAATTTTCAGTATGGCCACAGCAATCGCTCGTGGGTCCAATTGCATCCCCGTATGCTCCGTCTCACTCTTCTACCTCAGCATCGGGTGGGTTAAGTGACCCTGTCACTGAAGCGTTAATTACGGTAGTGAAGTGAAGATCTTCCTAGGCGAATATAATTATGATATTGTCTTAGAATAGACATTTAACGCGGTTTCCCTTGTCAGAGGCTGGATCCTCCTTCTCTCCAAACATCGGTAATATTGGATCAATGCACACACCCCGAACAACGACTCCGATGGGTCTGCTCCACCCCACTGGTCACGGCACTAACAGTCAGTTTATTGATTGATTACGGTATTTAGCAGGGATGCGAAACGAACAACACTGACGCCCCTTGAACTATGGAATCCTGATTTCAGATGTCCGAGTGCGCACACCGAACAGATACCGCACACCGTACAGCAACTTCCAAAGGCTGGAGCTTGAGAAGGTCGGTGGTCGTATCCGTCTACCAACTGTGTTCCGTTTTCGTGTGCTCACATATTGTAACTGCAGGAATTCCGCACGAGCGAGAACATCTCGCCCGAGAGGAAAGGAGAGCTTGCGGGAAGGCTGTACTTGACTGAGAGGCAAGTCAAGACCTGGTTCCAGAACAGGTGAGTGGCCGGATTCGTGTACTCGCACGGTGTAATTCATGTTTGTAATTTTTCGCTGAGAAAATCAGAATTCTTGTATTGCGAACTTTTGTACCTAATCTGTAGCTATTTAATCAATTGATGCTAAAAACACTCTTGTATTGGTGCTTCAACCAGGATAAATTATGCTGATGATCATGTAATTACCGTAATCTTCACTATTATCGCTCTTTTTAGGAGGGCAAAGCAGCGACGCGAGCAAAGAAACATCGCCACTCAACAGCAACAAACTGGACAAATGTGATATGGCGCCGAACCGAATGACGTTATTAAAAATTATTTTTTAAAAGACAAGAGGGCCGTGCGCCATAACTGTGAAATGGACAGATACTTGGTATCTGCACATTTCGTCAGTATGGGCGCCAATGTCCATGGCACTTTTGTCTTTGGTCCTTTCTTATTTACACCCCCATTTA
Source organism: Diplogasteroides magnus (assembly GCA_014805445.1). Classification (NCBI taxonomy): domain Eukaryota; kingdom Metazoa; phylum Nematoda; class Chromadorea; order Rhabditida; family Diplogasteroididae; genus Diplogasteroides; species Diplogasteroides magnus. Next base: position 3,208 of record JACMIF010003515.1, read on the forward strand.
AAAGAGTGACCCGTTCATAAAGTATGCGCAATTATGATATAATTAGGGCAAATCAACTTCAGATTCTGAATATATTATTTTGTAGAAGTATAGATTATTGCTAATTGTAGTCACTGTGAATAGTATTTGTCATTCAAATTACGTGACATAGATCTATAAGTATTTATTTAGGGATATAGATGGTTAGATTTATCAAAATGGGTCTTTATTGCGCTAATTGTGCAGTTATTACTTATTCATTGCAACTAAGAAATGAGGACAATTTACATAATAAACATGTTTTGATAGGATGGAATCACAGCAAAACATCATATTGCAGAAATGAATGCAGTTATCAGAGCGAAAGACAGTAGCTCTATGGGTATTTTCACCATTATGATGAAATGGACACTCGAGGCAGGAACGATGGCGATTAATTCAAAGGAAGCGGGAGCGTCGATACGCTATTGATAAAAATGGCATTTTTTGACACGTTTTCCTTTCGTCTCCTCTTTCTTCTTACCCCACAAAGGAGCGCTAGCGGTATGGTTAGATTTGTAAGATTCGATGTGAACCCCGAATAACATTGTTTTTATCATTTTCAAATTACACCCAGCGTCTCTCTGAAGACAAAACTATTCACCGTCTATGCATGCATTATGAAGCATACATGAGACGGTCAGACTTCATATAGTGCAAGCGTTTAAAAACTCTTGAAATCGTAAAATTCACCCTTCCAAGTCCCAAGTGGTCTATATGCTCAGGAATCTTTCTGTCTCCACAGTCGACGATTAGGAACGGATAGTCTGGTGAAGGGCACCGCTGTAATGGACATTTGTGACAATTTGGTAAAATGAACAAATGCGGCATCATATCACGACTGAAATGTCCATTTCAATATTATGACGCAAATATCCCTGGCGCTGATGTCTTTCATCCGGGAACATTACATTGAAGGACCGGGGGAAAGCGAACCATTTACCCTTCTCTCTTTCCAATAGTGTTCTGCTTAGAATACTGCCGAAGTGATACATTGTGCCGAAATTTTGACTCTTGACTGCGCAAGTTGTGTCTTCATTTATTGTTATATCACAACCCACTGACCTCTGAGTAATTCTTTGATTTCCGCATTTTCATCCTCATTTCGGAAGTGTAGGAAACCATACCGAAATCTACATAAGACGCTATCCGTTGTTCGACTCGACCTCGGAGCGTTAGGGGCGGTGGTAGTAGTACTGAACATGTAATATTATTATTTAGCGTCTATTTCAAGAGTCACATCGAACTCCATCAGCGGAACCAGCGGAATACAAATTTCTCGTGATCATATTTATTACAGTTTGAAAGGAATGGACGATGTGTGATTGGAGGGAGTGCGTGCAGGAAATCATGCAGAAATCTACACACGACGCCTCGGAGCACTCGATGCATGCCATTGATTGAATCATTCCACATTGACCTCTCGGAAATTCTTCCATCCCCTCACTTCCACTTGCTCGTCGATTCCCCTTTCGTCTTACCAATCAGTCGCAAGAAATATTGGCGTCAATCTTACGGCATCATGACATTCGGTGTGATACTGCAACAACAATGGTTTATCTTTTTAAAACAAGGTATACCCGAAGAGTCACTGGCGGCAGCACTGTCCACCCTTTATGTAGGCATTATGAAGCATACATGAAACGACCTGAAGACATGAAATGCGAACTTTTGAGAACTCTTAAACTCGGACAATCTTTATTACCTTCCAAATTTCATTCAAGTGGCGACTCAAAGACGATTTGGAAGCTTAAAAATATTTTTGTCACCCGTTAGACAGAACAAGAGGGGGGGGGGAAGTCGGATCACGTATACATTAGGGTTTCAATATCGGGAGTAGATTGCAGTCGTCTGTCGTCTGATTCACGAGGAGTAGTTGTCTGTTGCATAAATGAGACAACCGCTTCTCGGGAATCAGACAACAGACGAATGCACTCTGCTCCCGATTTAGAAACCCTAGTATACACATGCTCCATTGTTGTCAAATGGTGCTGTATCATATGACTGCTGAAGTGGCTATTTCACTATTACTCCGCAAGTACCGATGTCCTACACTCGGGAAAGGCGCTGTCCTTCGTACTTGATTTAGCATACATATGTTTCACGTAGACTACTTGAGGGTATGAGTAACAGTACAGTTGGGACGCATAACTGCCTGCAAATGTCAAACTTACATCTATAAATGTCTACAACCGCTTATCACCCCGTATGTCATAAGCAACTGACTGAATCATCCACCATTGACCTCTCATTAATTCTCTCGCTTCCTGCCTTTCACTCGGCTACACTTTTGGCTCCTCCCTAAGAGTAAGGAACGATAGCGTTAATTCTGCAGCATCTACAGATTTGCTGTGAGAACCCAGCAACATTGTTTTTTTTTTAAATTTTAAACCTGCTATATTCCTATAACTGTCGACTACACGGTTCATCCTTCATGTAGGCATTATGAAGCATACATGAAATGACTCGGCGATCTATAACACGAGTGTTTGACAAGTATTGAAATAGGATTATTGACCTTCCCAAATCGCATGCAAGCGGTCACCTTTTCGTATTCACTGACGATCGCTCGAAGCCGATTTGGAAGCGTACAACAAAAAAACAGACATCTTATAACGACACGAGGCGAGAGGCGTATGAAATCATTTCGTCATGTTGAGTACTCAGTGATTGATAGAACGAGTACGATGCAATCAAATCTATTACAGTTTGAAAGCACTTGACGATGTGTGTGGTTAGAGGGAGTTCTTGTAGGAAATCATGTAGAAATCTACACACGACGCCATCCGTTGTTCGACTCGGCCTCGGAGCGTTCGGGGCAGTGGCAGTACTGAAAAGATAATGCATATTATTTTGATTGTTATTGATGAGGTCATTTGATAAGGATTCATAATTATTTGATAAATTGAATAAAATTCATTGTGACCAATTCATCAACAGAACGTTCTGTTCATTCAATACATATTTCACGTGACACTTATCTTCGGATTTTCGTAGTGAAAACAATGCTTGTTCGGTGCACACGTGTTATTCTTCGATGCTTGCCCACATTTGTATACCCAATACGTTACAGATTGTCTGGCGTGATATTACGAATATAATATCCATTGAATCGTTGGACAGTGAACGTCTATAACTGCCTATTACCCCTTCTATGGCATATGTCATTGACCGAATCATCCCGATTGACTTCTGTATAATTCTTTCGCTTTCATCACATCCATTTTCATTTCGGCTACCCTTTCGTCTTATCCCACAATGAATGTTATCGTCGAATGTACGACATTCGATTCGCCTTGAGCGCCCCAACAACACATTTATAATTACGAACATTTCACCCACTCGCACTGACGACAGCACCGTTTATCCACAATCTATGCTTTATGAAGCATACATGAAACGGCCCAACCAAGGCGCCATCCTCTCGTGCGTCGGCAATTGGTAGCGGAGCCCGCTAACGGAAGACCCCCTGGAGAAATTCCTACTCGACTGGCGTTGCAGTCCACCGGCAAGACCACATACCCGTGATACCCCCTGACTCCGGAATATTGGCATGAAACGCCCGGACGCCATATACCGCTAGTGTTTGAAAAGTGCCTAAATTGAGCACGTCCATGTCCCAGATACCCTGAAAGCCGAACATATAGAGTGTTCCTTCACCATTACGGTGCAAATGTCTTTCATCCGTGAATTCTATGATTGATGATGGTACACACAGAAAAATATCTGCTCTTTTTCAGCAGATATATCCGTAAATTTGGCTCCAACTGATAAAATCTGCCTCTCAGGTGCAGTTTCATCTGTCACTGAGCGGCAGATATATCAGTTGGAGCTACATATCTGCAATTTAAAAGCAGATATTTTTCTGTGTGTCGGACTGACAGAAAGTCAATGACTTGCCTTGTTTCCTTTTCTAATGTTTCACACCTTTACCATGTACGAGAAGATGAACGAGTGTAAGGCAAACAGATTTATTACAGTTTGAAAGGACAGGGCGATGCGTGGTGGGAGGGAGTTCGTGTTGGAAATCATGCATGAATCTACACACGACGCCATCCGTTGTTCGACTCGGCCTCGGAGCGCTCGGGGCAGTGGCAGTACTTAAAAGATCATATAATCTTGTTCATGATGAATGACAATTGAAATTCCATCAAGCGAACGAGCAGCTTGTTCAATAAATATTACATGGGAAACTTATTTTTCAATCGGAATGTCCCCTTTATCAATGTTCAATGTCTATAGCCGCCTATCACGCATGATATCTGTCATTTGACTGAACCATCATCAATGACCTCTAACGAATTCTTTCACTTTCACCTTCATTTCGGCTTCCCTTTCGTCATACCCACTAGCTGTAAGGAACGTAAGCGCCAAGGTTACAGTATCATAAGATTCGGTGTGGGACCCGAATAAAAATCATAAAAATCTGCCGTACCTGCCGAGTCACAGGCGGTAGATACGGCATCAAAATATTTGCTATTAGACCCCAGGAACACTGTTTAAAAATAATTTTTAGAGCGGAAAAAACCGTGTTGATGGCACTGGGGACCACATTGTTCATCCTCTTTCTAGTCATTATGAAGCATATATGAAATGGCCAGATGTCTTATAGCACGAGTGTTTGAGCAGTGTGCATACATCCTCCCTAGCACCCCCAAGAAGAAGATTTTTTATGGGTTGAATAGAAGATATCTAGAGATCGCGGCAATCCATCATAATTACTCTCTCCTGATCTTGAGCAGTCGGTTATCATAAATTCGACAGGACTATGAAGTCGATTCCATAATTTTGTTTTTCAAGTCCGTAATGCACAAGTGGATTTTCAGGTGTAGAAGGGATAGAGGCAGGGAATATGTTGCCCCAATGCCACTCATTGTTATCTATCTCATGAAGCCATGTCTCATATTGGCCTTTTTGGTACTGAGGCGTCGTAAGGCAAGACCATCTCGATCCATGCAGTGGTACTAGCCATTGTTGAGAAGTGAATGGAAGTGAATGGAAGTGAATGGAAGTGAATGGAAGTGTCCTTCCCCTCTTTCCCTCCTCTCAATCCCGCCCCTAGTCAATGCCCGCCTCTTTAGAGTACATACGAATATTTATCATTACAGCACATTTAGGAGATACATTAGGATGCATACACACACATTTGAATTAGCATATTTGCATATATCAGTTGATATTCTCATTCGTCTAATCTCCAAGGGGCTGTCGTCTCTGCTCGTGACAGACTACAGCTCCGCGGTGATTAGACGAATGAGAATTGTACTTTTCTAACAATTAGATGCAGTAGTGTATGGTTAGCCCATTACATGTATCTTAGGCCATTGACAACAGCTTCCAACATTGCTGAAAATTGGTCCCAATCCCTAAGTGGATTTGCCAACACATTCTATACAAGAATATCGACTCTATGTATGTACATGCGAAGCTTTCTTTCTGCCTTCACTACGTCTCAATATTAGGATGATGCTTGACCATCACAATGCAGTTCTTTCCAATTACCCTTAGCATGTCTATCTCTTCTTCCAGTTTGACCAAGGGAGACCACTATCTGATTCCTGTTTCGCCGGCAAGTGTCAGAACAGCTCACAATATTTCCATTTCTCTAGTATCAGCATTTCCGATAGGATCGATTAGGAAGAAGGCCTTCAATACTCTCCTCTTTACCCCGCAAGCAGTGGATACTCCACAGTCAGAGGGTGTTGTGGCCGTAAACGAGACAGTTGTGCAAAAGGGAGAGACTACCGCTAACACTGAAGTACCAGTGGATGAGGGAGCTCCTCCTGCTAAGAAATTCAAGACTGATGACAAGGGACCTCGCCCAATGGTTTGAGTGAACAGACAGTAGCAGGGGACAATGATGACAATTTCAGAGTGCCTGTCAATGGTCGTACTCTACCCGTGGCGTCACAGTTCTACTCTGTTTTCAATGCATGAAGGACTTCCGCTACAAATCGGTCGCAACTCCCACTGAGGACGGAGGCCAGGTGGTCCTAATCCGGGCCTGTTCAAAATGTGTTGCTGCCAACCGGGCAGCCCGCTTCAAGTAGCCTCACACCTATGAATGACCTGCAGATTAACCGGCTGTGCTTATCCGATCCCATTATATCCCCTCATTATATAGGCTGTTTTTCGTCCGACAAATTACCTTAGCATCTACCATACTTGTTCACACTCATTGTAAACACATCTCCTAGTGAGATAACAGACAGTGGGCATTGGATTGGTGTCTATGGGAAGGGGGATACGGTATTCGTCTTCGATTCTCTCGGTGGTCGGCCGTCCTCAGGACCCATCTTGAACTTTTTGTCTCGGTTCAGCCGGATATGTTTCAATAGGATAAGACATCAGTCCTTGAGGACTCCAAATTGTGGCGGTTTTGCTGTCTATGCAATTCGTGAATTGTCTAGAGGGAAGTCATTCGCCAAACTAGTGTCTCAGTTCAAGCGCATAAAGAGAGACGACATTTTTATCGAAAGATTTCTCAAGAACACTTTTGGATTCATTCTATCGCCAAGCTCTAGTGATGTCGGGTAGAGTTTTCAGACATCGTCTATTCTTACGCAGCCTTAAGAAGAACATTAAGAGATTGAATTTAGCAACAAGGGCAGAATTGACTCTCCTCATAGAGCTGTTCTGGAATGTGAATCGACTTAGTTTTTCGGCAGCCGAAAGACGTACGCTTATGAGGCATTTGGACCTGATTAGGACAATAGGTCGTATAAGGACAGACCGTAAAGCCCTAGAAGTACTTTTGGAGAAGGGGCTTGTGCTGCCGATTATATTAGACGCAGCATTCTCACTGGCCGGTCTCTCTGCATAAATTATGATAGCCACCCACAAGTATCGACTACATCCAGTTATAAGTTTATCGAAAGAGGAGGCAGAGGAACAGGCACTTCAGAAGAAGCTACTGGACTCCATAAAGTCATCTAAAACAGATAGTGGGGCTGGCGCCGCTCTATTCGAAGACCTTCTACTTCGCGTACAGAATACGAAAGAGTCTAGGAAGCCCCACGAAGTGTCTCAAATTGTGCCTCCTGTAGTTGTGAAACAGAGGGCACCAAGGAGACAAGCGGCGAAGAAGCCAAGGAAGAAGAAAGTTCAAGTGGCAAAGAAGCGGCGCCGCCTCAGTCCTCCACCATTCAAGATCCTATCCAAAGTGAAACACCTCAGTCCTCCACCATTCAAGATCCTATCCAAAGTGAAACATGAGACACCAGGAAACGATGATTTGTTTGCAGATTATGCGACCCCAGCAAGTGAATTATTGGTGAAATCCGAGATTAGCGAAAGTGGCAAAGTTACGCCAAAGCGGCAGCCTAGGAAGAGAAGAGGAACATAAGTGACACCAGTTTCAATGGAAAGAGCAAATTTACCGAGACCGAAGAGGTTTGGGCCGTCCATTGGTCGTGGTGTGTCACTGAAAGTGAAAACATGGGATTGAAGCGGTCAACTGATGATATTCTCTCGCATTATTATGACAATGTTAATGAGCCGTCTGCATTCACTTCGATCGCCAATCTCGCCAAATCTAGTGGAATAGAGGAGAAAGAAGTTAGGAAATGGCTTGCCAATCAAGAGACGTACACGAAGCATGTTCTGCCGAGACAGAGGTTCAAGAGACGGAAGACCAAGGCGTTTGCAATCGACCAGTACTACCAAGTAGATTTGATCGATATGAACAGATATAAGAAGCACAATGATGGGTACGGTTGGATTCTTTTGGCGGTAGATGTTGGAAGCAGAAAGTTCAAAGGGTTGCCTGTGAAGACGAAAGGGAGTAGTGACATGGCAGAGGCTATGGAGCGCATGTTTGGCGAAAATCCCCCGAGCATGCTGGCTTCAGACCTCGGGTTGGAATTCTACAACAGGCCAACAAAGAAATTCCTGGAATCTGAACACATCAACCACTTCAGTGTCAGCAGCAACCAGAAGAATAGTGTATGCGAACGTGGGGTCCGATCTGTTCAAGCGAGAATTCACCGTGCATTCACGAAGAACAATTCACTGAGATGGTTACACATTCTGCAGCCGATTCTGAAGGGCATCAACAACAGTGTGAACAGGACACTGAAGAAGACTCCTAACCAAATGACCAATGAAGATGTTCGTGCAATGAATGCAAAGATTGAGAAACCGAAACATGCAGCGCGATTCAAGGTCGGGGACACAATCAGGCTCAGTATTCAACGTAAATTGTTTGAGAAGAGTTTTAGGATGAACTTCTCCGAGGAGCTGTTTGTAGTGAGTCGTGTGTTTGCCAAGGAAGACCCTATCTACTACTATATCAAAGGAATAGACGATGAGGACGCGATAGAAGGTTCCATCTACGATTTTGAGATGATTAGAGCGGAGAAGGAACCAGATGGACTATACAAGATAGAGAAGATTCTAAAGAGAAGAAAGAGGAAGGGAAAAGAGGAAGTATTGGTGCTTTGGCACGGTTATCCAGAATCAGATGCGTCCTGGATCGACGCTAAAGAAGTTGTGCTATTGAATAAATGATTTTATAGATTATGAAACCACATCCATGCGTGCTTGTCGTTCAGAACTGAGACTCATATTGGAGTCAAATTCGGCTACGGAAATGAGATATATATTTTCCGTGAGTGGGGTCTTGAATTGCGCTCGAACCCTGGTCTCCCCGCTGCGAAGAAGGTCCATGACCCCTGGGAGGCTGGGCGAGAGTGTGAATATGAACAGGGAATGGCCTCTTTTGAACTGTTTCGGGGTTATAGAACATGAATCGCCTGTCTGCACGTATCCTAAAGTTGAGATTAGATGCATGTAAGACCTCTTGAACTGATCATCATCCCACGAGATCTCTAAAGGCCTCATAGGATGTGATTCCCCGTTAGAAGTCTCTATAGATATCTTAGACACTCCAAAGTGGTTGAAGTCTAGGGCACTTTGATCAGTATGTCCTTGGAAGGCGGATGCTTTCACAAATCCTATGATCAATTTGCGAGGCAGGTTGGTCACATAAAGAGAGTATTCTGGCGAGGTGTTCCTGCCAGCCTGTATCAGGTAGCTACGGTAGTGAATGTCTCTGAGGGGGTAGTTGATGAACCCCTTCTCCCTTATCATACTGTCAACTGTCAGCAGTGCAGAATCGTGAAGGGCCAGATGGGTCATGCATATTACAGCACTCTCATAGACCACCTTAACACCTGTGCCGGGTGTTAACCCGGAACGGCACTCGCAGATGACCTCCGGCACATTCGGGTAAACAACGATCTTGAGAGTGGTATACGGTAGCATTGCCGACCCTTGTCTACAGATTGGGACGTAGAGAGGAGCGGCCACCTCCATCGTAGATGTAGCCCAGTCAAAGTGAGAAGTGTACCCAGCATCAGTGTCACTAGCAGGGTCTTCCTCATTGCGCCATCCCCCTGCTGCTAGAACAGATTCCTTGAAATTTTTGTCATATCCCAAGAGTGAGGTTAGGTAGGCAATGTAGTGGTAACCGGTAGACGAATCCCAGATAAGATCTCCAGATATGAAGAACTGTAATTGGCGAATGAAGGTAGCACCGCAGAAATTAATGGGGGCGATCTTGTCGTTAACTGTGAAAGCAGTCCCGTCGGCCTTTGTCAACTTGAAGCGCACTACCATGTACGTTTTCGCTAGATCCAGAAAGTTCTTCCCAGCATTTATGACCCACTCAAAGGGCAAAGTGCTAACTGTGTTGGGGGCATGCTCTATAATTTTGGCGCTGTTGACTACTACTTGGGTGGCTGGATTGATGAAGAGGCTAGAGATCTCAGGAGAGGACACTGCATCCGACTTGTTATCCAACAATTTCAGCATAATGACGGCAGACGACCAGTCAGATGAGAAGAATGAGAATAGAATGAGAGAGGAAGGGATGAGATATGAGGAGAAGAGAAAAGTGGATGAATGGTAAATGAAAAGTTGAGACTACACACAATGAATGGGAAATGAAAAGTTGAGACTACACACAATGAATGGGAAGTGTGTGGAGTGGGGAGACTCTTCCGTAATGTGCCCATCCATTTCCTCCTAAACAGGCCCTCCACTCGTGTCAATCAGGCAGAGTCGGCCAGATCATAAGATGTGGGGGTTGTCAGTAGACAATGGTTCGAGACTGTCCCCTCATTTGTATCCCTTTGAGGAGAATCCCCTGTACCGACACACAGTGATCAATCAGATAATGCCAGTTTATCGAGATATTTTGGGGAAGTAGTCAGTGATACGAGTCTGATGTAGAGTCTTATGGCATGGCTTATAGTTATTAGGAAGTTTGCGTTTCTCGAACCACCAATCGGGAGGGCCTCCAATGCGAATCATAGGTTTCCTGAATGAGAAAAAGTTAGTGATGTGATCCTCTGAGAGTGACTCACCCCATACCCACACCTCTCTTCCGGAGCAAACTATTCATGGGCATTGTCAGAGAGTAGAATGAGAGGAGGGGGAGGGGCTTAGCGGGTTCTGTTAAGAATGAAAAGTTCCATTTGCAGTTCAGCATTGAATGGATTGTTTGTAGAAGACTGGGAGTACATGATCAAATAATCCACAAGCATTAATCCAATATCTGTAATGAATGCATTATTAGACTACAACTGCACATTCACACACCCTCTCTTCTGGAAGTGATATTGATAAAGAAAGTGTCTTTGTCCTTTAAAAATGGATTTTCTTTGTTTGTTACTTGAAGACAGAAGCGATTGTTGCCCTGTACCTGGGCAAGGATGCCGTGTACACAGTGAGTGACTGCCTGAGAAATGAGTGGATGTCATCAGTCAGACAAAAGTACATACTCTCTCAAACAGTTCCTCTAGAGTGGATGACCAGTCATCCACATTGCGTAATTTAATGAGTGAATGGTGACCATTTCAGGATTTGCAGCCCTATGCTGAACATTTGCAGCAGTGTAGAAGTGTGTCAGAGGGAAGGCGCCGGCCATTGGTCTACTGACTCTGTGAGGGGCGGGATCTTGGAAGAGGAAGAGGTGGAAGGAGGAGTCGCCTCAGGCCTCATTCCACTACAATGGACTCTTACTCTCATCTCTTCTCCCAGGAAGCCTCCCTGACCACCCTGACCCCCCTGCAGCAGCCCACTCAAGTAGAGTCCGTAGTTGAACCACTGAAATCAAGGACCCCTTTGCAGATGTACGCTGTTATGCGAACCCCCTTGGGTGACATCTTCCCC
>JACMIF010003516.1:0-14399 GCA_014805445.1 Diplogasteroides magnus
TGTCTCGTGTATTATGCATCCTAACTGAACTGTTGGTCTAGTCTGTATATCTACCAGCTGAAACATATTTCGCAACGACGAAATAGCACGTAAAAATGAGAGACCAGGGCGGCATCCAAGTGTGAGACGCGTACTAGGAATAACAGTTCAGATAGGATGGATAATAACTTCTGAGCGAAGTGGGACGACCGGGCCAAGGAGTATTGGACATGAGGGCGGTCATACTTTAAAAAAATAGCGAGAGAGCAGCAAGAGAAACATCCAATGTGATCGTCCGATCTGCCTGCTCCATTTGGCCACAGCTCTAGTGCGTCCAAAGATCCGGAACAGAAAAGTGCAACGGGGAAACCGATCGTGATGTTCGAACTAGTGAACTCTCCGGTTCTTTGGAGGCAAGAAATCGGTTGTTGCATGGAATTTGACAGCTCATTTCCCTTCATGAGCTGCCGCTTCCAACGGAATGCAGACAGCAGCCCAGAAGGGAAATTGAACAAGGTACTGCCTCATTATTCCGTATTGCATATTCGGGTTGCCACTTGGTATGGGAGGGTTATGTTTCACGAAAGCTATAAATTGCGAGATACACGTAGGACCAGTGAAACATAACTGAACCCGCTTACAAACTAACAACCCTAATGCAAATATATTTAACGGGGAATATAAATACTTATGAATTCCCTGACGTACTGCAACCTCCTCCTTTTGCGTCGTCTTTGAAAATGTACACGATGCATTTGATGGAAAACATGTTGACCCGCTTCACCATCGAGAACATTACTGGTCCACAACTCGAGAATATCGGAGATCCGGAACGTAAAGAGCAATAGGGAACAGATCCAGATGTTCGCTCTGTTCAACTTTTGTGCCCATTTGAACACAACCAACGTACAATACGAAAGAGGCGCGCACAAGAACATGTTTTCCGCACATGAGATGCTTTATTTGGCCACAATATGGGCATACACAAATATCTGGAACAGGCAGTGCCGTCCGAAACAGACCGAGATGTTCGCGGAATCATTTGCACCATCTGCTAAATTCTTTCAAAGGAAGGAAACATTTCGGCCGTCCAAGCTAGAGAGAACTGGGTGGAGGGAGCCCGCACGCGAACACACACACACAAGAGATCAGTTTGCCCCATTTGGCCACAAGCCAAAGATCTGGAACGAAAAGTTCGGTAGGGAACAGAATGTGATGTTCGCTCTGATGATCTCCGGTTTTTGGCGAGGTATCAACAAACCAACTGAACGACCGAATATAAATGCTTAGCAGTTGTAGAGAGACGAATGACTGAAAACGTTTCTCGTTTTAGATTCCACTCTACCACCATGCAAGCTTAATGGATGGATACATTGTGCTTTGAATTTGATTCCTCATTTTCGCGCACTTACTGCAATGGTGCAAATGCACCTAGGAGGGTTCTAAACCGGTATATTTGTCGCCATTCTTCTCTGCCCTGGGGTTGTTTCTCCCGCTGATTGACAACCGCGCTCCGGAGAGGAATGGCGACAAATGTAACGATTTAGAACTCGTTCAAAATATTTACCTAAGTACATGAAACAACGAGCACCGTGTCGTCTTCCGGCCTCTTACTTGTTGCGCCATCATTGAAATGATCGACAATGCAAGGAAAGAGAAACACATTTTGATCCGACCAAGCTAGAGAGACAGGGAAGGAAAGGCGTGCACACTAGCAATACATGTTGTTGAGATCTTGGTCCATTTGGCCACAACTCGGGGAATATCAAAGATCTGGAACGGAAAAGAACGATGCGAAGAAGACCCAGAAGTTCAATCTAATGAACTCGCCGATTCATTTGGCCACAATAATTTGTCCCAAAGGAGTTCATTTGTCCATCATTGCGATTTCCTTGTTCCATATGGACACGCACAAAGATCTCGAACGGAAAGGGCGGTAGGAGACATTGAACCAGATGTGTCCCTCTGATGTATTTGGCCACAAAATCCGCCTGTGGTCACCGACCTCTGCACACTTTCGGCCGGAACAGACTTCGATTTCGTTCGTTCTTATGGACCTCGATTCATTTGACCACAAGAATAGAGCAAAAGATTAGATTGAGAAAAATACAAGGAAATATTTCATTCCCGTTCAGCGTCGGTCAGCTTTTGTAGCATGTTGGCTTGTGCCCATGAGTATCCCTTTCACTCTTCATGACCGTCTGTGAAAATGCTCAAAGAACAGGGAAGTAAACATTTTAGATGTTCAGGCTAGAGAGGAAATCGGGGCTCGCACACGAACACATATGAGATACATATGCTTGCTGCATTTGGCTCGGGAACATCAAACATCCGGAACGGAAAGGGCAAAAGGGAACAGACCCTGGTGTTCGCAATCCTACAATCTTTTCATGTTTTGGCAAAAGCGAACGCCAGAGAGATATGTTGTTGAGATCCTGCTCCATTTGGCTACAACTCGGGAATATCAAAGATCTGGAACGAAAGGAACGATGCGAAGAAGACCCTGAAGTTCAATCAAATGAACTCCGATTCATTCGGCCACAACTATTTGTCCCGAGCAGTTCATTTGTCCATCTTTTCCTTTAGATTGTTCCATATCGCCACAGTTCGGGCACATACAATGGTCTGGAACGGAGAGGACAATGCGAAAAAGACCAAGATCTGTACTCTTTTGAACTCGCCGATTGATCATTTGATCATTTGTTCATCGTTTCGATTTCCTTGTTTCATATGGGCATACACAAAGATCTCGAACGAAAAGGGCAATAGGGGACATTGATCCAGATGTGCCCCTTCGTAGCATTTGGACACAAAATGCGCTCGTGGTCATTCGAGCACAGCGACCTCTGCACACTTTCGGTCGATCCTCAAGAAATCAAGAACTAAAAGGAAATTATCCCTGATGTTTTCATGGCGCAAGTGGCTACAGCCACACCGTAGCCAAAGGAAGGGCCCGCACAGAAGGGCCGTTCCTTTTTGCGTCATCATTGAAATGACCAAAAATTCAGGAAAGCTAAACATTTTGATTAGACCAAGCTTGAAGTAAAGTGAAGAAAAAGCGCTCGCATCAGAAAGATATGAGTTCCGATCTGCTTTCTCCATTTGACCACAACCTGGACATCAAATATCTTGAAGGAAATGGACGGAGAGAAGAAGATCGTGATGATAACTCTGATGGACCCGCCGATTCATTCGGCCACAAGAAATTGTAGCCCCAAGCAACTCATCATTTCATTCTTTCGATATGCTCCAATTGTCCACAGCTGGGGCGCATACAAAGATCTCGAACGAAAGGAACGGTGGGCAAGAACACCCAGATCTTCAATCTAATGATCTCTCCGATTCATTTGGCCACAAGTATTTGTCCTCTAGTAGATCATTTGTCCATATTTTCCATTAGATTGTTTCATATGGGCACACACAAAGATCTCGAACGAAAAGGGCAATTGGGGAACATTGATCCAGATGTGCCCCTTCGTTGCATTTGGTCACAAAAATCGCTCATGGTTATTCGAGCACCGCGACCTCTGCACACTTTCCGCTGATTATAATCATCAAGAACAAAAAGGAAATCGTTCTTGATGTTTGCAGGCGCATTTGGCCACAGCTACGATGTAGCCAAGGGAAGGGCCCGCCCCGATGAGAGGAAGTCAAGCATAGGATTGCGATTGCTGGGTTAGGAGAAGGTTGCTCCCTTAATAGAGTTAGCATTTTTCGCGCTAAGAAGAAGTGGAATTTCTTTTATGTAAACACTGGATTTCGTCTAATCTTCTCTGAAAATGAGCTGCTATCTCCACGTTCAGAGACACTTCTAGGCAGTAGGAGTAGCAGTAGCTATGCGAAATTGTTTATGTTTCAAGAAGACTATAACTTTTTCAGAAATGATCAGCTGAGACAAAACCGAGTTCGCAAAAAACTGCCGAAAGTATTAGGTATCCAGCTGTCCTGCCGCCTTTATTGAGTCTCTTGAGACATCGTTGAGTCGTTTTTGTTTCACCAAACCGTCTTGTGTTTTGATGCAATCATTCCTCACGCCTTCACATTTCTGTTATTCGTTTTCAATTTAGTTGTAATTCATGTTAGCATTTCTTTCAACGACCTGAGGAAATACAAGCTGAATTGTCATTTCATCTTTTGATCGTTGTAAAACAATGGCAGACGGCGGGAACAGGTCAACTAGGGAAACGGCGAATAATTAGGAAAATGTGATTGAAGATAGGAGATACTGTGCATATCGCGAGGGATTGTCCCTCTACTCATATGGTCAATATCTATGTACTTCTACTTGCATTCAAATTTCATGTTCTTAAATGTCTTGTTGTCGAATCAGTGAAGTACAGTGTCTGGAAGCGGGGGTCGTCAGGGTCCACGGTGGTTGCAATGGACGCTGTTCACCTATCCTTATCGTCCTCAGCCCACTTCAGTGAATAATACAGTGTAGTTAAACGATTGACGAATGGCTCCTCTTATCCTTCCCGTGAACCAAGTGATATCACTACGAGACTTCAGCTTGATCTTCAACCAACTTCTCTCTCTTCTCCTGATCTATTTCCCGGTTTTCCCCCATTTGAAGTGCTCCAGGGAGAAAATAAATCGCATTTATACTTATGATTAAGAAATGATTATATTATCATGAGGGTCTGTGTAACACCGATAAGCCTCGTGCAGTTGAGCCGTATTCACGAGAATCTTCCTCACTGCGCAAGAAGTACTATTTTCAAGTCTCTTGGCACGTGATAATATTATGAGACCTGAATGAGTGGAGCTGATGACACGTGTGCACTAGAGTTGCAGAATATATGCGAACTCTTATTTTTGTTATTTTTCACCTCATAATATATCGGGAAAGTTATAGCTTCCGTGAAACATAACCAATCACAGATTCTAACTGCCAACCTTACAGTGAACATCCTGAAGAGGAAAGAGTTATCATCCATGACATGGCGACTGAACGAGAAGGATGATGGGTGGAATGGAATAGGGGTTCTAAATCGGTAGTAAACTGCATTTCTCATTCGTCTAACCCACTCGGAGCTGGTTTCTGTCGAAAGTAGACATTAGACGAATGAGAAAGCTCTATACTAAAGATATTGAAACCCTAGAATTGAAGCCGTCCTCACGTAGCGGGAGTTGCTTCACTTATATGCTTACCCACAGTTTTGATCACTTTGTGCCCTGAATGAACGTGACATTTCTGAGTGACTTTTTTCGTATTTTCCCATTTTACCAATTCTCCATTTCACCTTATCCATGGGAAAATAAATGAGCGTCAGAATAACAAATGGTTTATTGTTGCGATTGTAAATGTCTGATTAACAATTTCATAAATGTGATCAAATTTGAGAACAGTATCGTAAAGCATGCTTCAGGCTAAAGTTCATTCTTCCTCTCTGTTCTTTCATTCGCTCGGACGTCTCCAATTCATAGAGAGTACCGCGCGTTGGAGAATACAGAATGACGGAATGAATATTAGGATTTCATTTGCGCTCAGTAAAAAGCACATTCTCGTATCCTTGATATATTTTCAATTATTGGAGAGGAAAAATGCCAGGAGAATCATGGCCATAAGGGAAGTTGACGCGGACAGAGAGCAAATCTAAAATAAAATAAAATAAATAAAAATCCAAAGTAGCTTTGGCTGTTTGTACAAGAGATTTGTTATGTTTCACGAATGCTATAACCGTCCAGATATAGGATCAGGTGAAATATAACCGAGTTCCAATACAAACTGCCGATTACAATACAAAAAATGCTGTTCAGAGTCCTCTGACCTGTTCGAGTTCCTCAGTGGTCTGTATTGCGATTGGCGAGTAGATCTTGTTGAATTCTTCCAGTGGACAGTCCGTCGCACACGATGGAACGGTCAACGGCACGGCTGCAGTGCTTGTAGTGTCGTTCTTGTAAAAGAGCTGAAATGCAATGACTGTAAATAATGTCGAAGAGAGCGAGTGACTTTTGTATAGAATAACTGATATCAAATCCGTTGTAATCCTATATGTATCGTGTCTCTGTTAAAGAGGAATCCCCATAACGTGAGTGTCGAGAGCAATGACGACAAAAATGCTCTTACGCTTTCTCTATTCTGCATGACGAGCAGCATTTTCGTTAGCAGAACGAAGGACAGTGAAATGGTCAATCAATGTATTATCTTCTCTTCTTCCTATTACGAGCGGCAGCACTCTCGACAATGAGAATATGTTGAACGACTGTTTCGCCATATCTCCACTCTATTCGAGAGAAATTCGCATCGCACACTATAGTTACCAAACTCTAACTTTATGGGATATATTACACAGAAATCTTCTACGCCAAAAAGTAGCATACTGTCAACCATGCAAACCTTAATGGTGTGCTTGTCGCCGGTGCGATGAAGTTCAGCGATGAAACAGGCAGCGTACGGTATGAGTTGGTCGTTGGCCACTTGCATGGCGTGCATGATAGCTGACACCGTGCCGTCATGCTAAACAGATTTGAGTATGGCCGAATAATATATCTATATTTCGAGAGGCATTTTGTAATTGTCGGAAATAACTGATTCGAAGGGATTTATGATAAAGGTCGGTTTGCGGTCAAACATAATCTTGAGAACTGACTGCGGAATAAAGAACAGTCCTCATGGCTCCCTTGGCTCCAGTGGCGGCCGCATTAATTCGACGGAGCCAGTCACCCAGTAGGTAGCCTCCTCTGCACAATTCATATTTTAACTCTAGATACAACATATCTCAACCCACCTGAACCTGGATTTCTGGGCTGAATTGAATTCCGCAACTCTAACGAGTCGTTTGTATTCGGTGATCTTAGCCACAAGGTCGTCTGTGACCCATTCAGGCTGAGGAAGTTTGTGAAGTTTCTAGAAGAAGCTCGTTAAAGAAGCCGACCGGTGAGAAATTAGGTAGCGGGGAGAAATTGATAGAAGGAGAGTATTGAGTTCTCCAAGAGGAAACTCCCTTACTCCTTCATTGATGCGGAAGTATGATACTGAAGCTCTTACCTCTCTTACGATGTTGTAGAAGTCGTCGGCATTGGATGAGTTGACTTGCGCAAGTCCGGAGTTCTGCGATGTGAGATGGAATAAAAGACAAGGGTGCCATGGACATTTACGCAGTGGTGTAGACGGCAATGACTGCGCCGCCCCATTTCACCGTTATGTCGCAAATATCCATGGTGCTTTTGCCATGGGTAATACTACACGACGAAGTGGCAACAGCGCATTTAACTGGGAAATAACGATTCACTATTCTGCTATTATTGTGGTAAACGGAGTTGAAAGTCAGCCTCTATATGTTGAGCCTGAAACCTATTCAAAATCATGGCTAATGGTCAGAGAAACGACGAAATAGCACGCAAATTCGAGAGTGCACAGTCGTTAGCCAGATGGAGTGTGTGTACTCGGTATATCAAGTTGGTTTTCCACAATAATAAAGTGAAATTTCCGCTGGATAGCTTTTGTGCATCCTTTGTTCATTTCAACAACACCCGTGCGGATAAGAAGTCGTGTGGATATGGGATACATAAGAGGTTACCTCTTGCAGTGTTTTGTACATACTCTCGTACGACTTGTCTAGTGTTTGCAGCAAATCGTTGTTCTCGCCTTGTGCTACGTCCTTATACTTGGGACACTTGATCGAGGTTGGCTTGAGGAGCTGCAAAGAGGCTGATGATCGTAATGTTTCTCATCCTGTAGTGCATATTGGCGTGCCGGACACATCCCGTCGGGATTTCTCCTTCATTTTTATCGGGACATCGCGTCGTTTTCTTTTTCGCATTGTCACTCTAGTGCATGCACCATTAGTGACAGCCGAGTTGATTGATGACAGGGGCACTATGCATGTCCCTATGCATTTCATAGTATTTGGCCCGCTATGTGCATGATAAGGTTAGCACTTTCTGTGCGAATTCGGTTATGTTTCACCTGATCTAATATCTAGAAAGTTATGGTTTTTGAGAAGCATAACTGAGTTCGCACTGCCAACCCTGGTGCATGAGCAAAAACGATGTTTTCAAATGCAATGCTCACCGGATCATCTCCTTCACCATTAGTGTGAATGGGTGTGGGCTGCCACATGAACGATGTTTTCCACACGAGTTCACTCGGGGGATAGAATAGACCGGCCATTACAGTTTGAGCAGAGGTGATGGCTCGCTCGGAATCTGTGCTCCGAACGTAGACCTGTAACAAGCATCATATATCCTGTCCTTCCAAGTGTTAAGAACCTCATCTTTGTTGAAGACGGACTTGATATGCGGTGGCTTGCCACTCATGTACCGATCCTTCAACCATTCTCCCAACGCAAATGTTTGCTGCATTCCTTCCTCAAAGGGTCCAATTGACAAAAGAAGAGGCAAATAAAACCGTACGTTTGTGAGTTGGTTCCATCCTCGCGGCCATGCGGTCTCGTTATTGGCGTCATTGGGATAGGGCAGACGTGATGGTGCCCGGTCGCCGTGTCTCCACAGTGCAGCAACGAAGACGAGCTCGGCCGTGGCCGATGGGAGAAGAAGGGCGAGAGGAAGAAGGAGAGCAGCCGACGCGGTCATGGCTGCCACACAAGAATGACACGATTCCTGTAGACGACGTCGTTCTTATCACAACCATATCAGCGCCTAAACCATGAGAATGTTTCCTCATCATTGGCAAAGCAAACACGATTACTCATCAAATAGCGGTTTAAATGTGGGAAACTGACACCGATCTCACGTTAAGAAGATAATGATTCACGGGTGGGCGTAAACGTGAATGAAAATAAATTTCGGATCACAGATCCAGGAGCAAAGTTAATGTTAAAGTAGCACCGGCATTCAGGGATTTAGCATCTGAAGGGGCATCACCCGCCGGTCAGACTACTAAAGCCAATCTAGAGGGAGCTTCCCATCTGCCGTTCGTTTCTCTAGGAGCAAAGGAGTAAAGTAAGGAAGTAAAGGTCTAGGAGTGAATCGAAGCAATGTGCGGAGAGAACGTGAACACTCAATGCTCTTTCAATGCATGTTTTTCCATCGATAGAGGGAGGGACAGGAATGAGACACTGCGTAGTATGGTTTACAGTTTGGCTACTTTATGGGTTCTGTTTCACTGCTACTACAAAGATATACCCTCTATGAAACATAGCCTACTGCATAGGCACTGTAATCGTTGCATTTCTCACGTGTCACGTTTCACACTGATGCTCGCCGATCTCTGTGAAGTGATCCCTGTCACATCTGTTCCGCATCAGGAAATTTCGTACCACTTTCAAGGCGAACCGCGCCGCTCGCATGAGTGACCCGAGTGAGATGGGCATGCGGTTGGCAGTTTGGCTACTTTATGGAATATGTTTCACAGAGGCTATATCTAGAAATTCACAGTAGCATTGTAACATAACCCCCTAGTCAATTTGCCTACCATAGTTGACCGCTGCTTGATTCTAAACTAGAATGTTGTCACAATGTGCGTCAAAACACACGATTCTCCACATTCAATGTTCCGCGAGGTGAGCCTGCATTCAGTATGCACGGCGCAATTTCAAGGTGCCTTCTCTGGATTAAAACGTGAATTTACATTTTGCAACCCGAATATGGGTCCCAAATACCGCTGTTCTTTGAAGGCAAATCAACAATTGACAGTGGAGGCGATTAAATGGCGCATTTCCCCACTGTTATGAATGGATAGGCTGGGGGACAAAGACAAGAATGGGAAGTGAATGGGATGCACAAGAAGTGCATGACTTGTATGGAAGAGACGAGATTTCGATGGCCGCACACAGGAGGTTGGTGGAATTTAGTTTTTTTCTTCATTTTAGTCATTCACAGTTGTGTTTCAAGACAAATATTTATCGACAAAATGCATGAAGAACAGATTGAGATCACATATCATGAAGTCAATAAATCTTTTTAAATACTTAACGTCGATAAAGTATTGATTGTAATGGGAAACCATCTTTTTCAAACCTCAATGCAGCCTCGCAACTTATTTAATTACCTAGATATTCGTGTCCGAGTAAAAGAAGAGAGGCGAATCGACGGGAGAGGATAAGGATGGCTAAGATGAATGAAGCATTCTCAACGTTGAGAATGGTTCTGTTTGGAAAAGAAGATGCTCCGCTCCTCAGCCGAGTCGACACTCTCAGGTAAGCTGGACATTAGAGACCTCGAATCGAGCCACACAACATCTCCCTAGTCCTAATTCAACTAGCTCTTTCTCCCTAATTTATTCCCAACGGCTTTCGCTTGGTAGCGAGCGAAAACCGTAAATGAATTAGAGAAATTCTTCGCAAGTCTATTCAAGGATTAATAATGCACAGAAGGTCGTTCTCAGACTTGGCGAAATTATTAGCGTTTTTCTGTTTTCGATTATCGCATTAATTCAGCGTTGAGATTGTTAGGTTTCACACTGGCTTAATATATCCATCATTATCATCATCAATCAATTGATAGTTCCATTTTCAGACTGAGTATGCAGTACATTTCGTCCCTAATGCGTCTGCTGGAGAGTACTGAGCATTGCAATTCATATCCTGTAAATAAATAAGATGCGTGATTATTCACAATTGCGAATGTAACATTTATCTCCTCTAAAAGTAACAATATTTATGATA
Organism: Diplogasteroides magnus; assembly: GCA_014805445.1. Lineage (NCBI taxonomy): Eukaryota > Metazoa > Nematoda > Chromadorea > Rhabditida > Diplogasteroididae > Diplogasteroides > Diplogasteroides magnus. Next base: position 10,551 of record JACMIF010003516.1, read on the forward strand.
TATAGTGAAATGAACGAGATGAAGCTTGACAATAGAAACCGTCAAAGCACAACGAAAATGAAGTAAACACACATCATTCCCTCAACTATTTCGTCTAACCGTCTGTAAAAAGATATGATTGACCGTGCGTTCCACTCATTTATATCGTTGTAAGCTTCTGTTGAAGAGACACGGATCAGTATTTCTTCTTAATGCAGAGATGCACTCCATCTCCCATATTGATGAGACAGCTGAGAGAACGATTGTCGGCTGCCACCAGTCTGAAACCAAATCTATTCATCACTCAACATTATTCAATTGCTGAAATTATTGTTCAGCCAATCGCATGCATTTTGATGAGATTGCATATAAAATTTCTTCTAGACGTTTTGAAACACATATGAACGATGTCAATTCGAAATTCGCTCGAATGATTGATTTTTGGAAAATACACCCACCTGTTCATGGCATCAATGGCCTTTCCAAACTCCGTCTCAGCCTTGACCACTTGTCCCTGCCACAGGGCCTGAAAGCAAGCTGATTTTTATATGTTATAGAGTGACTTTCTTGGGCAACCAGGGTGTAACTCCTAATCGAATCGACTGATGGCTAGAGAATTCGTTTACAACCTCACACTCACTCTCTGTGGTTTACGCTTACATTATCGACCATAATGACTCCTCCAGGTCTCAGAAGTGTCATGCACTTCTCATAGTAGTTGCAGTAGTTCTGCTTGTCCGCATCGATAAAGGCAAAGTCGAAAGTTCCAGATTGACCAGAGGATATGAGAGAATCTGCAATTATGATTTTCTACGTTTGATAAGAAAGAAGTATCTGTTCTAATGAGGTGGACCGATTCCGATAGAATATTAAAGAGTTCCTGAAACCTATTCCATTCTTGTTCGTACCGAGTGTATCCACGGCAGATCCCAGGCGGAAGTCGATTTTCTTTAGGAGATCAGGGCGCTTGGCGAGAATCTTTCGGCCGCACTGTCAATAGAAGATATCAGTAACATTATGTAATTTTTGATGTCCCTGCAAGGAACTGCCTCAGCATATTCCCCACTCAGCACATGTGAGTAGACCTTAACCTTTTTTGCGCAAACGAGTCGATTTGCAGCATAATTAGTTGCACACACCTTGTCCAGTTCGGAGAATGTCACGTCCATGGAGATCACTTTTCCACAGTCTGGAAGGGCGAGGGCCCATGCGAGCGCTGAGGCACCGGTGAAGGTACCTGAAAGAATTATATACTAACCGTGGATGCAAGGAGACTACCCATGGGCAACACTTGTTGATAAATAATTTATAAGTTTCAGTCCTGAGATAAATGCCAGCACATGTTGTCGAATTGGTTTGTGGCACTTCGAGGTTTGAAAATAATATTCATCACACTCACCGACATCTAGCACTTTCTTTGCACCGATGAGGTGAATGAGACTCTTCCCGAGTTGGAGAACCTAACATGTCGCGTTTTTAATTCTTTAAATTTTTCAATTCGTTCATTTGACCAATCTCTAAATAATTATGAAAATATATGAGATGCATGAAACATATCTCACCTCCGGCGCTCCGACCATCAGTGGAATCTCCGCACCGGCCAGTGTTGCCTCTTGAATTTCCTTCTGGATAGGCTCTTGCTGTGTGGACAGCTGAAATGGAAGGCATTGTTTTTGAAGACGTTGAGAACAGTTCTACTTTAAGGAGCCTCTGAAACATTTAACGGTAGCGGTATTGATTAGGGTGTCGCTCGTGGTGACTTTAGTGCATTCGTCGTGTCTCTACTCGCCGAGGAGCTGTAGTCTCTGCATTCGATAGACAACGGCTCCTCGGAAAGTAGATACACGTTGAATGAACTAAAGTCACCACGAGCGACACCCTAGTATTCATTGGCATATGCTAGAACCTACCTTTACGTCAGACCTGAAAGACATGTACTTCTATCACTCTACAGAAATCAGTTGGAGTCAACAAGTCAAGCTTTAGGTTTCGCTATTACGCCCCACAGGCTGTATTTCCCCCCGGCTAGAGTTCAGTTCGAACCGGCTGACAATGCCCTGAGGGCATGATAAGGACGAAACAATACCCCGGTGGTGTAGGCGATGAGGGGATCGGCCTCGGTGTAGAAGCTCTTGGAGATGTTGGAAGGGGCTGCCATGGTAGTGGAGGTGTCACCAAAGTGAAGTGATCACAGCGCAAACCCGCTCCTATTTATAGTGAATAACTCCCATAAAGTACCCCATTCTACTGGGTGGCGTAGACAGCCCAAATGAGAAACGAGAGCATTGTACTCATTGGAATGTATACCAAATGTGTCTGCATCGGTAACGACATGAAACACCGAAAGTCAGAATGATGATAATTACTTTTTCTATTGAATACCTGCTCTACTTTCATCTCTTTAGAATGGGCTGCACCCTTCAAACGACTATCCGCCCTGGTTTTCGATCAGTGAATTTTCACAGCAATGTTGATGCAGATATGTATCAATGTGCGAGCATAACGATCGCATTTGCTTGAAGATTGAAGAGACAAAATAAATTTCGAAGTAAAAGAAGTGACAAAATCATATTTACAGGCGGATTGAGAACTCTTTATGCTGAAATTCTCTCTAACAGTCCGGGTATAAGTTCAGTGCTGTTTCACTGCCTAGATGCCTTGATGCACGCTGCTGCCCATGTTGATCTTTTGTTGTAGGGGCAGTTTGGCTGCCACATATATTTCGCCAATACTCTCTCTAGACTGTTATTGTATATGTGAAACATAATCGATTTCATAGTCACAAAGCTGTCAACCATAACAGGAAATAACAGCAACCGACGTTTAGAACGCATTTACATTTTCTCTGTCTGTGCTCTTGTGAGAGCAGTTGTCTATCATTCACCAGAGACAACGTCTTTCCAATGCGGTCAGGCAGATAGGATGGAAATCCTGTTTGTGGGCACTATTTAATCTATGGTAGAGAGTGGGCGTTCCAGGATGTTGAAAATGTAGCCCGAGTCTTGAAACGTTGTGAGCATTTATGTACCACTACCACTGGGCTTTGAAAGCACGCCATATAATGGTTTCAGATCGAATATTTGAAAAATCACACTGTTGGTTGCGTGGCTCGCTATTATGCATCCTGGCTGAAGTGCTATACCTAGTGCGCTCGTTACGTTTTTTGACCGACTGCATAAAATTCACACTTACATGAAAGACGACGAATAATGCAGATAACAAGAAGAAAGACTGAAATTCGTGATATTTTCTCGTGTGTGTTTTGATCAGTTGTTCTCCAAATATTTTAGGAACTTTGTGTAAATAAGATGGAATAACTCTGGGTTGAATGAATATTATTTGTTTTGTACACGTGAGTTTGCTATCGCCGAAGACGTGTTGAATCGTTCATAAGGGAAGTCGTTGTTACATTTTATGAAATTAAATAGCTTATTATTTCACATAATACCGTATAAGAGAAGGGAGAGATCGTAAGAGCAAGTACACAGTTTTCATTAGCAGTCCGATAGTGAAGTGACCTTGTCATTCATTCCGCACTCACCGAGATTCCCGTGACAATTAGTTCCTGTAATTTTTCAGTAATATTCCATAAAGTACGCTTTTGGAATTATTCTGGTTGTTTAGATGTCTATTTAATTCACTTACCAGGTTGAATTCGTTCGTTTTTTCCTCTACATTGGCCATTTTCCCAAACAATCAGGCAATTGCCCTGCAAATGAAATATAATTCTTGTTTCACCCTTATGATGGGAAATGATTACCTTTTATTGACGGAAGAAGCCTGATCGTTCCAAATGGAATCCAACTGTACACATCCACTGCCACGGACCTCGATTGAAGGTCCTGTAAAGAATCCATTTCAGAAATGATA
>JACMIF010003517.1:0-14389 GCA_014805445.1 Diplogasteroides magnus
CTCTCATTCTCCGTGCGGTTGTCTATCAGTCTAAGAGGCAACCGCACGGAGAATGAGAGAGACGACGAGTGGTTCGTTCCCTTCGGTAAGTGACCTTTCCTCTCTTCGGTACGGTCCTCTTCATTCCTCCATTTCGTCATGAGTTAAATCGGTCCCCCCACTCTAGTGGCAGCAACTAATGTAGTGTAAGTGATTAATTTTTTCGACGAGAGATATCATGAAATACTCTCATCAATTCTAGTCCCCGCTGACTCTAAATTCTTCTTGGATTTGAATGCATTGTAAATGGAATGACATCAGACAAAGCGGCAGTTCAGGATCGAATCCATAAAGGGTCTAATCACGCGTCAACATCTCGGAAGTCTCCCAATGACTGTGCATTTAGTGTGTCCAATGACGCCAATCCATGAAGTGCAACATTCAGCTCGACTCAAACGAATCAGTCATAACTTGTTTCATTGCTGACAATTTACCAGGGCGGTTGTATTCCGGGGTCGTTTAGTCGTCTCGGCCTCCGCTTTCACGATTTGATCGAGATAAACGGTCTATACCATAGTGTAGTGTCAGCATTGCTTATCTCGATAGTTCGAGATGTGTCATTCACTCTTCAGTTAAGTGCAGCAGCACTGAATTTCCCATCTCCCTCCCATGAGGTGAGTGCGTCTCACCTCGTGGAAGGGATTGCAAGCAATACTTATCAATGTGCGATTGACGACGCCTACGTAGAACGTAATAGTGAAATAGTGATGATATTCAATCATTGATCGGCGAAACTGCTCTGAAATATACTGTAAAAGATAGTCTAACTTGATTATTTCGTGCCACTGAAAAATGGCGATTTGTTTTAGGATTATTCTGCACCTACCCTCAGTCAACAAGAAATGCACAGTCGGAAGTATCGATATCCATCGGCTTTTCGTCATCTCAGGGAAGAACTGAAATGATGCGGCAAACGTCATATCGACTAGTGGTGGTTCTAAAACGGTATTAAAGTGCATTTCTTATTAATTAAATTCACTAGGAGCGGTTGTGTTTCTTTCCCAGAGGCAATTTGTCCGCGGTGATTAGACAAATAAGAAATGCACTTCATAACCGTTTTAGAACCCCTAATATTGACGTGTAGCGGCCGCCAAATGAGATAGGCGTTGTGCGAAGGAAACGGTCCAAACGATGTTGTGCGATCCAGATAGCTAGTCATCGGCCAGTAAATCGCACAATGAAATGAACAATTTTGCGTTTGGTGGTGTCAAGTGACGTGAATGAATGTAGCCATATTCCTTCTGCGAATATTTCTCACAGTCTTGCAGATCCTTGCTTTAATTTCATATTCTTACATGAATATTCGTAGATTTGTCGGGAACATAAAATGCACAGTCCCAGCTTCCCAAACGGTGGCTATGGACATACAAGATTTCGGAGATATGACGACATCCCGAAAATTGATTCATTTGGTAAGTGGAATAAGACGTCACTTTCATTGTCAGAACGTCCCTTCAACGGATCTCACGATTAAAAGAGAGAAGTAAACCATCGTCTGTAAATGATTAGAAGAAAGCCTCAGCTTATGTTAAGCTTAGCATACATTGTCAGAGAATAAACAGTGTACCAACAGTAAGAAAAATGTTTTATTCGACATGGGCACTGCTAAAACGCAATGCAAGCTTCTACATTATGTGCAAATTAGAACATGTTCAGTGATTGATCAGACAATTAAAACTATCAAAATTGGTTTTAGAACCCGTGAAAGCCCAAGAAACGGCAAGGGCTTTCAATTTAAAACTGTGAAACAACATTGTGCTGTAGATGTGAAAAATCAAGAGTAGTAGTGACTGAGATGTTCAGTTGAAGACGATCGGCTCCTCTGGCTTCTTGCCGAAATACTTTATCTTTCCCTTGAGATGTTTGAGGTGGTGAGAGTCGTAGTGCCGAAGAACACCGTCCATACGACGCTACAATTAAAAGAATAGATCAGTAGGTATTTCATTGAATATCCTAGACTGTAACGGACTCCAAGGATTCTAAATCGGTAAATTAGTCATTATTCTTAGCAGAGCTGTGGTATGATCCCACGATAGACAACTGCGCTGCGAAGAATAATAACGACATATTTACCGATTTAGAGCCGCTATCTGACTTCAAAGTGCTCGGTTAACGTTTATCGTTAGCCATATTGTTGAAGAAACTTGACTTACAGCTCTGAAGGGGCAAGCGAGGCACTTGAATGGCTTCTCCCCCGTGTGTGTCCTCCTGTGAGACTCCATGTGACTGTGACGGGAGAACATCTTGTCGCAAAGGTCACAGGCGATGTTACGAGGCTCGGGACGACTGAAAACACGAACGTAAGCGAAATAAGATTCGTTTCAATAATAATTCTACTATGCAACAGAAATCTGAAGCTAACCGGGTTCGCTTTTTCTTGTCAGCAACTGTTTTAACTTCGGGTGAAGTACTGCCACCTTGCTCGCAGGATAGATCTGTAGAGAAATGATAAGGCTCGGAGCCGTTGTTCAGTAACTTACCGGTCGATACAGGACTGCATGAGGCAGAGCTGTCCGATGAACTGTTCTCTTCCGTGAGAGGTGAGTCAACTGTTGCAGCATCTTGAGGACATTTCTGAATACTGTGGATGGGAGTGGTGTTCGTAGGTGAAGGAATAACATGAAACATCGGATCAAACGGCGGTTGAGCATCTGAAAGAGATTTGAGACTAGAATTTTTTTTACAATGTATACCTTTCGCTTGAATGGGCGTATATATGAAGAAATTCATTAGTAAATGAAGAGGTTGAGGTTGAAGATTCGGCATGTGAAACATTTTATGAGCCGGGAGGGGAATCAGTGACATATATGGTTGGCATGATGAAGTTTGGAGGCCTGAAAATGAATTGATCCAATCTTTCTTATGGTACTGAATCACTTACCGATTCCGGGAGCCTGGCTGATGCATGGCGCTTGACACAGAGTGGCTTGGTTGAACATCGGGAATACGAGAGGAGTCTGCATTGTATGCGATGGGAAGTTGTGAGCTGTTAGCATCTGCAAATGACCATGACATGAAAAGCATGAGCACAGGTCTAACACAGTCAATGACAGTATGTGGAGTGAGGGGGTACGGCCCTCCTCTCTGCTTTCTGAACGAGATCTCTTGCATCTGACTATTTTCACCTCGGGTGCCATCATATCGCTAGTCGCCATCTAAGAGTGAAAGGAAGCCAGGTAGGACTAACGTGCTAGGTAGTGTTGAAAAGGTATCACATTTGAATCAAAACTAATCAATCCTATATGCTATGGATGAATAAGAGCGTATATGTGAAAGTTGCGGACACGCCTTCAGAGCTTTGCAGTTATGCTAGCTTGTCCACGACACTTGGGGCTCCTGTTTTGAAGCAGAGATTTCGCCTATGCTCTCGACTGAAATATTTTAATGGCGTATTCGACCAACTGAGGTCTGTCCGCAGTTTTCGCGAAACCGGAGGACAATACTGTCACCATACGAAATTCACCTAACGTGGTTTGAAGTCGAAAGCTTTCCACAGCCTATGGTCATCTCTGTCACACATTTCGTACTTGCAATCAGCTTGTGGTATTCTTTACTTGTTTGGCGTCCCCCTCATAACTGTAGCAGTTATGTGTTTCACACATAACTGCTACAGTTATGAGAGACAACTTAACTGACTTAGGGCCCCTATTATCTACCAATCTATTTGATTTGATGAATTTCAAAGATTGTAGAGAAAGTAATTATTATAGTAATGAATGTGATGCACTTGAATTTCCCTCTTGAGCATCTCCTTCTAACGCTTCGCTTTGAAAATAATTTTGATCTTGATCTCTTACTTGTCTTGTTCTCCTACGTATATATCGTGAACTTTTCTTCTGCCGAAATTCATTCAATTGAGCCGAGCACTATCAATGATTTCAGAGTTCCCACCCTCTGTGTGTTTGGTATGTTCATCATAGTTTTGCTGAAATCCCACCAGATGACGTGCACTACCGAATATACACAGTCCCTTCTCCCTTTCGCGCACGCGCATTTCTTTGATCGAAGTTGGATAGCCGACTGTGCTGAAAGTGGACTTGACCCGTATACAGAAGTCCCTCCCACCATTCACATCCAGCACCCAAGCACTTCATTCCAGCTTCCGATCGAGAGCGAGACCCTTATGATGTGGCCTTCCATTCCCCACATTGTACTGTCGCCTGTCGCCATGCCTCAACTCCCAGGAACTTCTCTTCCATCCGTCTGTCAACAATGTAAGTTGCAGTTGTAAATTGTTATGGTTGTATTTCGATTAAAATATTCCATGTATTCTTCTTAATTCCGTACTTTTCAGACCAGAAAGTCGTTCACGAGGATAGACTTCCTTGTGTTGACCTCACCCATTCTCTCCCTGAACTGCTAACAACTCCTTCCACAAATAATGCCGGTACGAACCGAATTTTCCTCGCAAAATTCAACTTTATATTGCAGCTGCCATGCAATTAGATGTTCATTCGATCCATCTGCTGAATGCTCCCGTCATCATAATCAATATGGACGACCCAAGCCGACCAGTAGTCCACTATCCACACTTCATTCGGTTGGACTCTACTCAGGCACTGCCAAGTGACGTTCAACGTCAGTGATTTGGAAATAGTAATATCTAACAGCGATCTGTTTCAGGGCCAACTTCGAACTGTTCTTTGCCTTCAATCATTCACAATGAGAAATGCTCTGAGCAGTATGCGAACTTGAAACCCTGCGATTCGCAAACTCGAGCGTGCAAGCTGTAAGTTTCAAAATCCATTTACTATATCTCTGACTTCTTTTGTTTGATAGATCTAAAATTAGAATAAACAAGTTGTAAATTACAGCATCGTGATGGAATATAATTGAATGAAATGTTTTAGTCCTCGTATCTTTCCATGCAAGCATTGTCCTCGTACTTTCACTCAAGCAACTCGATTGCGCACTCACACATACTCACACACAGGAGAGAAGCCATACGTGTGCGACAAGTGTCACTTCAAAACGGTTAGCATCTTTCTGACTAGATGTTTATAGTTATATATTCTTGCATTGTTATTTTTTGTGTTTTTCCTATTAGCTCTCCTACATATACGAGATCAGTGTATTGGCTACCTTCCTGTCCTTTTCAACTACTCATCTTTAACGAAATCATTTCAGCGTCGTCGTGATATTCTCACTCGTCATCTCGCTACTGTTCACAGGAAATAATACATGCCGTTGAACAACAACCATGGCTTTACCAAATAATGTCTTTCACGCCAACATTCTGTCGAGTACACTAGATATTTATTGCAATGATTCCAAATGATACGGTGAATGAAATATGAAATATAAAGTGTTTTCATTCTTCAAATTTATTCTTCTATGAAGGATCTTTGCGAAATTAATGTGTTTACTATGTGATCATTATACCCCGAATTTGTTATACGGTAGATTTTGACCTGCTATGAAAACACTGCATAGCATCAGTGGCCGCTTAATTTGCGAAGGTGCATTGCAGTGTTTTTACATTCTACATCGTCTAAAAATAATACGAGAGAGCAGCTAAAAATGCAAAGTGTTATTAACATTCGCTCGTTCGTTGTTGACTTGTTGTAGCCAATGAATCCATTGTGGATAACTGATCTCCATACACTATTGCTTGCTACGAATAACGTTATCACTCTAAACAGCTGTCACGGCAGACCACAAAGCCAAGTTTTCGTGAATGGCACGGCTTGGTCACTTGGCACTGCAATGAATATACTGTCTTTGCTGTCGTTGCTCTCTTTGGGACTCTCGTATCTCATTTCTCAGAAACTACAGTTCAGTGAGACATGTCAGATGATAAATTCTCTGGATTCTCTTTGAACAGATAAGAGCGGAACAACATCTCGTGACATCTTGTGATTATGGCGTCAAACCCTCAAACGCTTTTCCTCTCAAAACATGTTGATTCTCACGAAAAGTTTTTCCTTTGTTTTACACTAAAAGGCACAGAAAACATACGCGGTGCCTTGGTATTGGTCATATCCAAAGATTTGCAAAAGAAGCATTATGGAGGAAACAAAAGAAAGCATGTAGATATCGTATCAATTGCCGTATATAAGACAGTGATGTGAGGGGGATGTCACTCGTCAGAGTCTACGGATACTTCGGTCATGGTAGGCTAAGGATTCCTCATTTTCAAAGTAGGCGTGGGTACATTCAGAAGCTGGTACTTCTACTTTCCTTAATGGCTACAGCTGCCGCTGTGCAGTTCAGGTAAAATTGTTTTCGTTATCTCAACACAAATTAGTGGCTCAAGGCTACTAAGTTCCTCAAGAAAATTATTTTAAAATATCTATTCTTGGAGGTCTGCAATTACAATACCCAGATTGAATACCATTGTTACAGAGATGATGTCATTCCAAAGGCAGCAATGAACCTGAAGGGACAGGCGGGAGTTGACTACGTGAATGCCATGAAGACGACGTGGACGGCGAAGTTGAATCCGAACCCGCACCGCAACCTCATGAATATCAAGTACACCAAGCACCCCGAAGGAGTCGTCTACGGAGAGATGGTGAGCTTCTTCTCAGCATGCTGATAAATCAGAATAATATATTACATAAATCATGGACTCAAGTCAAGCCTAGGAAATGTTTTTCAAAATTTCAGACATTCATATTCGTTAATCTCAAAAATGATCTAATAGCATTCGAAGCGGCTCAAGACGTTACAAACGTTACAATAGCGAATAATATTTTCAGCCAGCAATCGACGCTGCGATCCCTGACACATTCGATGGCCGCACGCAGTGGAGCAATTGCGCATCCGTCGGAAAGATCCGAGACCAGTCCCAGTGCGGTGAGCTGATGTTTGTATTCATTGCCTGGCACCTTTGTTCTACTGTCTTACCATTTAACAACCTCACATCTAACTGAACGCAATAGTAAACAAATTCAGGTGGTTGCTGGGCGTTCGCTGCAACGGAGGCGCTTACTGACCGTATCTGCATCGCTTCCGGAGGCAAGCAGACTCCTGAACTGTCGTCTGAGGATGTCCTCGAGTGTTGTGGATCCTTCTGCGGATACGGATGCGAAGGTAAACATTATTATCTTACATGTATGCGACAGGGATTCAAAAACGGTAAATTTGTCGTCATTATTCTCCGCCGCACCGTAGTCTATCATGGAGTGGCGTTCCGGAGAAGAGTGGTGACAAATTTTTCTCTAGTATGTGATCGTGCCAAATCATAAATTGGTAGCATTGATGCTCCTGCTGTAATAATTCTGTGACACCTAGTTAGTGAGTTCAAATGAAAAGCTTTCAGGTGGATACCCCATCCGAGCATGGAGTTACATGGCCTCTACAGGAGTATGCACTGGCGGTGGATTCTATGAGCAGGTACATAACGCTGGCAGCAGTATTTCTCATATTATAAGCAATCGGCCATCATCGCCATTCCGTCATAAGTGGCTAGCAGGAACAATCAAGTAACAGAAAAGAGGAGAATTTGGCTTGAAAATTCTCCAAACATCCAAAATTCAACGTTACATAGGATACAGAATTTTATTCTGAATCGACCCGTTGAAACTAGAAATTTGCGCTTTGATCATGCTCTAGTTCTCTAATAACTCAAGAACGATTACTGATCAGAACTTGTCCGCCGAATTCAGAAAGATGTACGAATATACATTAAAGGAGCCACAAAGGGATATTTATTTGCATGCACTTTCGGGATCACTTCTCTCCAATTCCCTTACTCTCTCGTTGTCAGAGTAGACCGCTCTGACGGCGAGAAAGTGGGGGAATGGAGAGAAGTGAACCCGAAAGTGCATGCAAATAAATCTCCCTTTGTGGCTCCTTTAATGTACTAATATAAGCATGTTGTAACTACTGTTTAGACCGGCTGCAAGCCTTATGCCGCCAGCGAACCCTGTGGAACTCACACAGTTAACGGGGTGACACACAATCACGATTGCGCTGGAGAAGGAGAGGCCGACACTCCTTCCTGTCACAGATCATGCACTAACTCTGCATACTCAACTCCATACGCACAGGACAAGCACTACGGTTAGCGACTTGCAATGTTGATTAAATCTGACGCAAAAGCAATAGTTGTTTGAACTGTGGTTTATTATGAGTACGAAAATGTTGATAAAAATCAAAGATGAAGAGTAGAGATAATGTGTTTCACTTTCAGCCAAGAGCTCCTATGCCGTCCGCGAGTCCGTATCTGCTATCCAGACTGAGATCATGACCAATGGACCCGTCGAGGCTGCATTCACTGTCTATGAGGACTTTGATGACTACGCGTCTGGAGTCTACCAGGTATGTTTTAGAGTAGCGAAAACAAGCATAGTTTTATATCGTATAACACCGTCGCAGTGGTTGCCAATCACATGAGAGAGGAAACCGCTCTAAAGGATTTTGACAACTGAAAATACACTTCTGCTTGCTTTACCTACCTAATTATGAGTTTGTTCAGCACGTGTACGGGCAAGTACGCGGTGGTCACGCCGTCAAGATTCTCGGTTGGGGCACAGAGAATGGTACTCCATACTGGCTGGTCGCCAACTCATGGAACACTGACTGGGGACTGCAGGGTGAGTAGTTTCCTATAGCGTATTTTTTCATCGATCACGATGAAATAATGACGAAATCGTTTCCATTGTTGTTTGGTATAGGAACCTTTTCGTTGCAGGTTTCTTCAAGATCAAGCGTGGAAATAACGAGTGTGGTATCGAGGAGGCCATCACTGCTGGACTGGCCAAAGTCTAATTGCAAATACAAGATGATGCATTGTGCAATATGTATACAGAATAATGAATAAATGTATAGCAAATAATTGTAACTATGTTTAACATGACTCGGCTTATGTGCAGTGTACAGAGTCATAGTTTTATATCGTATAACACCGTTTATTCTGCCAACCATCTCCACGCCATTCGAACATTCGATCGAAAGAAGGATGCGGAGCCTATGTGACGTTATCTTCCCAACGTTGAACTGTCGCGCTACCTTGGGAAGATAACGGCTTGGCTCAACTTGCAGGAACTTCAATTACACTTGTTCGTCAACAGTATAAGTTGCAGTCGTTGCCACTGTAACTAAGAATTATAAACTAAGACGTCTCTAGAAGCCGTTCATTTCAGATGTGAAAGCGTTTAATGAGATATAGCCAACATGAGACCTTCGTTGTGTTGATCTCTTGTGTCTAAACAAATGAAAATCCAGCAGTGCCTTCTGCCGCATACAATCCCATCACAAATCATGCCGATTTGTATAGAAACTTACTTGCAAACTGTAGCACCTATTCCAACTACCAAGTCATTGGATTTTCAATCTACCAACTTGTTGAATGCTCCCGCCATCACAATCAATATGGACTAACCAAGCCAATCATCCACTACACTCAGTTCATTCAGTTGGACATTACAGAAACACCGCTGCTCCACAAGCATGACCTTACCAAAGAATGTCTTTCACAACAAAATTATGTCATATTCCTAAAATGTTTTTGCGATCTTCCCAAGAGAAACGGTGAATGAATTATAAAATATATAGATCCTTTACTTTACAACTTGCTTCTTGCATGCTCGATTTGCAATTCGAATGGTATTCCGGTGTTGACGAAGTGATGGGTCCGATTGGTTGAGGATAGGATTTTGAAAGTGAGCTTTCCCATTGCAGCCACTATGTTTAATTATCGCATACTCCAACCAATGGCCGTGAATACATACCTATGCGAAATTATGCAAATGCACAGATGCTTGGATTTGGTGTCAGGTGCGCTCTTGACGTGTTAGACTATGAAACGACTGTGGAGCACTGATCTACGCCATTGTTAGCCACGAATAACGTTATCATAGGAACGCAGCTATAACTGCTAAGCAGCTGTCACTTCAGATCATAAAGCCAAACATTCGAGAAGAGGCGCATGGCATGGACAGGGCCAGTTATTACTGTAATGAATAGATTGTCTTTACTGCCGTTGGTCTCTTCTGTACTCTCGTCTCTCAATTGTCAGAAACTACAGATCAATGAGACCTGTCTGATATGAAATTCACAGAATTCTCTCGATAAGAAGGGGTCGGCATCTCGTGACATCGCTTTATGTGATTATGGCATCAAACCATGCAATGCCTCCCTCTCAAAACACGTGACCTATCCTGAACGAATTCATCAGAGGCCGAAAGAAAAGCCATTCCCTTATCTTACACCAAAAGGCATTGATAACGTGCATGATATTGTAGTCTAGAGACGTATTCCACGATTTGCAGAAGAAACAACGATCCAGGGAACAAAAGAAAACACTTACGTCGGGTATCAGTAACAGTATATAAGACAGTGATGTGAGAGGGATGTCACTCGTCAGAGTCCACGGATACTTCGGTCATGGTTAGTTTTTGGATTCTTCATTTCATAGTAGAAGTGGGCATATTCAGAAGCTGGTCCTTCTTCTCGCCTTCATGGCGACTGCTTCCGCAGTGCAATTCAGGTAATATTTCTCAACACAAGTAGAGGCTCTATAGAATCATTTTTGTGGCTGGGCAGCACAATTGCATTATCTACAACTGGACAATGTATTGTTCACTTCATAACCGTTGGTGTTACAGACAGGATGCCATTCCCAATGCTGCAATGAACCTCAAGGGACAGGCGATTGTCGACTACGTCAACGAAATGAAGACGACGTGGACTGCAGAACTGAACTCGAGCCCCCACCGCAACCTCATGAACATCAAGTACACCAAGCACCCTCAGGGAGTCATCTACGGAGTGACGGTGAGCTTCTTCACAGGAAACAGATACAACAGCATATCTACCTAATAGTGTTGCGTTCTTGACTGACAATCATTGTTGATTGCATTCATTCCGCGCGGTGGTGATTGTCAGTCAGCAATGAATGCATTCATTGTGATTGCAATCAACCGGTATCCAGTCAATGACTGGGAGAGAATGAATGGATTCATACGTTGAATCCATTCAAGTGAATGCATTCAACCATTGAATGGACTCAACGTTTTATGAATCCATTCATCCATCCCGTCCCTTTAATCACCGAATCGACTGTCAAAACGAGTCTTTCCCGACCAAAATAATGAAGGATGTATAACTTTTCATGCTCTATCGAATGGTATGCTTTATGTTAAGCCATTTCAAAAAAGTCTTGGTAGCTACTGAGCTAGTTAAGTTATTTAAATTAGTCAAACCATCATAAGCCAGTAAACATCATTGGCAGTGGCAACTTTATTGGGGAAAGTGGGTCTGCTCGACTTCGGGGGCAATTAGTAACCCAATAATAACAGAACAAAAATACCATAAGAAAGTTTAATTTTGTGTGGGAAAGCATCTTAATGTGCATGATAGTCATCTGACAAAATGCAGCACATTTTCTTTAAAATTCTTTGCAAAAATATATATTTCTAAATGGCAAAATTTGTGTTAGTACTTTACATCATTGGATAGAGAATCAAAAGTTATGAACGCAAATAAATTTTCACCTCTTTTCATATGGTATTAAGCCCTCAAATGGCTCAAAATGATGATAGCCAATCATGATTGGCAATCATCCACTTGAATGGATTCATCATGAATGGATTCAGACCGGTGTGGGTGATGAGTGGATTCACAATGAATTCATTCATAGATGAATGCAATCAGACCGCGCGGTGGACTGAATGGATTCATGAATGACAGTCATGACTGTCAGTCAAAAACGCAACACTACTACCTAACCTGGCTCCCTAATGAAGCCTATTCGATCACATCTATAATGGCATCTGAAGACGTTTGAAAAGCGTTTGATGGATATCGTGTTTTGAGCCTGTCATCGACGCCACGATCCCTGCCACCTTCGATGCACGTGCTCAGTGGAGTAACTGCGCATCCATCGGAAAGATTCGTGACCAGTCCCAATGCGGTGAGCTCATCAGTCATACTTCTAGTGTAGCACGGTGTCCTTATAAGGGTGAGCACAAGATCTTTGTTCAGGAGGTTGCTGGGCTTTCGCTGCAACTGAGTCGCTTACCGACCGTATTTGTATCGCCTCCGGAGGCAAGCAGACTCCTGAACTGTCGTCTGAAGATCTCCTCGAGTGCTGCGGATCCTTCTGCGGATACGGATGCGAAGGTTAGCATTACTCCTCTTCTTAAGCGATCACATCACAACCCTAAGGGGAGCTATTAGCTGCTCCTGATCCTAGTTTAAAGAAGTGGTTTCAGGAGGATACCCCATCCGTGCTTGGAGCAACATGGTCTCAGCCGGAGTGTGCACTGGTGGTGGTTTCTATGAGAAGGTACATACGCTATCAGTAGTAAACAATTACTCCTTCTTATAATGAGAAATTTACTTTTTCTTGTGCGTGCCGTAGTTTAAATCATAAGTATGATCTTCCACACTGTCCTTTGGTGTTGACCTCGTTCACAATTCATTCCAAATAGTTTGCCGATAAGAGAATCTCAAGCTCTGGGACAATCGAATATAGAACAACGAACGACTGCACATCAGACAACCATTGCAAATATGTAGAAGCTACTGTTCAGACCGGTTGCAAACCCTACGCCGCCAGCGAGCCCTGCGGAACCCACACCGTCAACGGAGTGACTCACCACCATGATTGCTCTGGAGAGGGAGAGGCTGCGACGCCATCTTGCCACAAGTCATGCACAAACTCTGCCTACTCCACTCCTTACGCCCAGGATAAGCACTATGGTTAGCTTCTTGTTCAATATCACGAGTAGAAAATAGTTGTTTGAACTGTGGGTTTATTATGAGCACGAAAATGTTGACAAAAATCAAAGATGAAGAGTAGAGATAATGTGGTTCACTTTCAGCCAAGAGCTCCTATGCCGTCCGCGAGTCCGTATCTGCCATCCAAACTGAGATCATGACCAATGGACCCGTAGAGGCTGCATTCACTGTCTATGAGGACTTTGACCACTACAAGTCCGGAGTCTACCAGGTACGTTTTCTTGCTTTGATTGATATCTAAAACGTAAATTTGTCTCTCTAATCGGTCATGGGAGTAGAATAATCATGTTTGATTCGTCGCTTCATCAAATCATTGTGAAATTGTTCAGCACAAGACCGGCCAGGTGCTCGGAGGCCACGCCGTCAAGATCCTCGGCTGGGGAACAGAAAGCGGCACTGACTACTGGCTTGTCGCCAACTCATGGAACACCGACTGGGGAATGTCGGGTGGGCTCGTTTTCCACCCCCCTTTTCTGCTTTCCACGTCAGTCATGAAATAATGACGAAATTGATAATGGCTTTTATATAACCCTTTTGATTGCAGGCTTCTTCAAGATCAGACGTGGAGTGAACGAGTGTGGCTTCGAGGAGGCCATCACTGCTGGACTGGCCAAGGTATAAATCCTGGAAGATGCATTGTGCAATATGTATACAGAATTATGAATAAATGTACAGACAACTTTTGTAACTATGTGTCTAATGTGAATTTCAAATACGATATAAATATAGAGATCCACGACTTCGATAAGCCTTCACAGTGATTGCACTTTTTTGTCAGCATCAATGCAAATTCTCCTCTCTCTTCGGAATAGTCCACAAAATCCTTCGATTCGCGTTAATCGTAAACATTCTGTTCACCGATTTGCACCTTGGGTTGCTCCGTTCCTTACTCCACACAGTAGTAGTTTGGGCTGATAGGTTAGTAGAGCTCATTTTCGCGTCGTTCTCTCTTGTTTCAAGGTCATCTTTTCAACTCGATTCTATCGGATATCGGATCCATTCGATTATTCGGGTTCCTGCGAAATGCGGTCTGAAAAGACGACCGCTAAGCAAGAGAAAATGATGCGAAAGTGAACTCTACTACCCGATCGGCCCACACAACTACTAAACAGCATTGGCCGGCCGGAGCGCATCTCCCGGAACGCTATTGAATTCAACAGCCCTTGGTGAAATGATCCCAAATACAAAACCATGAACGATCAGACAAACACAAGATTGGCGTGAAGAGAGAGGTAGATTACACAATGATATCATTAGATTCTTAGCGCGAGAGAAACGGGGCGTGCTTACAGTAAACAACAAGAACTTTCTGCGGTCATGGGCCACTCTGAGTTCGATTTTCTCTTCCCTCTCGTGGCTCAGAGTGAATGTACAGGGTGCGCCATAATTACCCGATCTCGTATTATCGATGTTATATCAAGAATATGAAAGGCTATGATCATATCTTATTTTATAGTGACAGTAGGCTATATGATCCCTAATTCCCGGGCACTTACCAAAACATACCGCTGAAGCAGTAAATTTGTTGATGGGCGAAACATTTGTCACGCCATTAGTAAATGGCGCTCCGATTTATAATTTCCAGGATTTTTCCTTAGTAAAATACAGCGGTAAATATTTACTAAAATACTATATCTTGTAGCCCGTTAACAGTAGTCTT
>JACMIF010003518.1:0-14383 GCA_014805445.1 Diplogasteroides magnus
TGCAAGTGGCTCATGTGGTTGTTATCGGCTCCCGAAGGGAAAGACCTGATTCAGGGATTCAAATCACACCATGATTCAGGAAATTCCCATTTCTTTGGCCAAATGTAGAAATGTTGCTTTGGTATCGGACAATAACTTCTGAAAATTTGGTAGCCCTATGTTTTGTCGTTTTTGTGTTACTTGATCGGATCAACTTTTGGCGAAAAAGTGTCCCTCGCCAAGTGGGCGGAGCTTGCGGTCCCTACCATTAGCGACACCCTATCTGAAACTCAACCGATACTGGAACACGTTTTCTCTCGCACCGATTCAGTTATTCGCATTTTTAATGTTTTTTTTGGTTTCGGAACTTCTTGAAATCAAAATTGATGCTCACATCCCTTCATTATTACACTAGCCTTAAACTTCAGTCCTCCACGACTTTTTAATAATTCCTTCACAAACAGTAGTGAAAGCTGAAACAATGCCAAAGTGCATTCTTTTTCTCCTTCACCCGGTCGTGTCGTGAGCTTTGAGACGAAGTGTGACAGAGAGAACACAGAGATGGAATACACTTTGCCATCGCTGCACAAACAGCAGCAGTCGCGGACGCGAAAATGACATTTTTACTCGTATTTATGTTGAGTACACCGCGCATATCATCTTTCCAAATTCGAATCGTGTTTATCAAGTCAGTTTACTTCTGAGTAGTCCAGTTTCTTTTCGAGTCATAGGGATGGGAGAATTGTAGTCAGTCTCTCATATTTGAGTGCTCCTAGTGACGGAGAATCATCATGAAGAGTGTGAGTGAGAGGGGAATGGAGAGTGAAGAGGCCGACATTTCCCTGCATCCACGCACTGTATGCTGCAATTAATTACGAATTTTGTTAAGCCTCTCCCATAAGCGAATAAGCGTATATCACGAAAACGAGCCTAGGCGAGCCATCTAACTGGTGAAAACGCCCACAAAGCAGTTTCATCTATTCGATCCCGTAAATCAGATGCGAATATTAGCTAAGACGTCGTTGTTTGCCAATGCGGATGCTCAAACCGACTTCTATGTCGCTCGTGCTGCCTACACCGCAATTATCCGCATAAGCCACAAAGAACACGTTGAGAAGCATGAGAGCTTTCTGGCACTGAAAGAAACTTCCTGTCTGTCGGCCGAAATGACATTATGAGTCTATCGCGCCGAGGTTGCATTTTAGGCTTCTATGAAGTGAGAAAACCAACATCCGGGGCTTCCTTGCAGGTCTGAGTTAAATTGTTCCTGAGCTTGTCTTTACTTACGGCGACGCCCACTTTCTCGCAGCACTCCTTAATCACGATAAAACTTGAAATGGGGCTAATTCCTCGATTTGGCCTCGATTTTAACAGCGTTATCACTATGACCCAGCCTTGACCGGGTGAACCGACGCGTTCGCGGTCGCGTTTAGCGGTTTAGTGGGTGGTGTTGTTAACGAGTCGATTTTCCCGATCCAACACACTGTGTTCGTACCGCAATGCCCGCGATGAGCATCTCCATTTGGACTTCTGCCTGAAATCATGGTATTACATATTTACGATTACAGTACCGCCAAAGGTTGCGATATTCCTTGCAAGACACCATTAAATCCTAGCTTATCCGTCCCATTCAGTCAACTAACAGAGACGACGAAAGCGCAGAACAGGACGATGAAGAGGAGCTTCATTGCAGCAATGGCCGGTGTTCTGAAGGGAAGGTTACGGTAACTTCAGCGAGGAAAGAGACGAAGAACCTCTTGAAGCGACCGCTCTCGGTGAAGGAATGGGGGAAGACTGAATGAGCAGCCGGTCAAGAATGACGTGGAGAGTAGGGTGAGTACTCGTGGAATGCGGATTCCGCATCCAGCTCATTTACCTACTCCTCTCCGCATGCGAGGCCGCATCCAATGCAAATCAATCCAAGAAATGATAGGGGAGAGAAGTGATAGGGGAGAGGAGGGAGGGGAAGAGGGACCGCATGCGGAATCCGCGAGAAATGCAGATGATCATGGAAATCATGCGGATCCGCATCTCGCAAGCGGAATCTACTCTCCATATTTAGTAGAGAGAGCAACGTCTCTTTTTGTCTGACCAGTCAATTAAGAGTTCATAGTCAAATTCACGATTTTTGAGAAGCCGTCAGAAATTGCAACAAAAGTGTTATCGGTTGTAGAAAGGGACCTTCCACTAACAATAAGAGCCTTTAATCTCGAATTATTGTTTAATGTGAACAGCGCGAAACCTATTCCCCGCTGGTTGGTTTCCCCGCAACAATATGAATAGAGTGACAATTTTCTCAACCCCCATGCCTTCATTGCATGTAATTTTTACCGTCGTGTGTCACGCGAAGTCCTGTTTACTGTGTTTAACGGATTTATGATGTTTATCAGACTTTCGAAGTACTCATAAATAATGAGAGAACAACAACGGAACATTCCTTCTGAGAGTGAACGGGAAGAAAAAACAATGGATCGATATTAAGCGAAAAAGACATACATTACTTTTTACATTTCCACATTTAAAAACTTGTAGACAATTTTTACAATACAAAAGTTGAAGCAAGAGAAATAAGCCCATTTTCGTCGTAGTCTTATCAAGTACGGTAGCCTCACGCCTTAGGATGCCAAAGGGTGCAGACAAATGACAAATGAAGTCCAACTATAAATAACGGGATACGGTAGGGAGTGGTTAAAAGCTGTTCGCGTCTTGGAACAATGTTTCTGACTAACAAGATATCAAGTTCCCATCACTTTCATTTGTTGTTGATGAAAATGTTCTGCAAAAAAACTCATTGCCCGCTTATTGAAATCCCAGCGACAGAATTGTTTACATTCACTATGATCAGGCATAAAAACCTACATATCACTTTTGATCTTTAATTGTTCTAAACAGAAGCTCCCGCGTATCGCCTTTGATCGCTAATGATTGTAACTGTGTGAAACCAATTCCCAGCTGGTTGGTAACCCCGCAACAATATTAGTAGAGTGACCACTTCCATGTCTTCATGTAGTCGCTACTCTTGTGTCCCCAGTGGAAGTTCTGTTTACTGTGGTTAACGGATTTATGTTTATCAGACTTTCGAAGTACTCATAAATAATGAGAGAACAACAACGGAACATTCCTTCTGAGAGTGAAAGGGAAGAAAAAACAATGGATCGATATTAAGCGAAAAAGACATACATTACTTTTTACATTTCAACATTTAAAAACTTGTAGACAATTTTTACAATACAAAAGTTGAAGCAAGAGAAATAAGCCCATTTTCGTCGTAGTCTTATCAAGTACGGTAGCCTCACGCCTTAGGATGCCAAAGGGAGCAGACAAATGACAAATGAAGTCCAACTATAAACAATGGGATACGGTAGGAAGTGGTTAAAATCTGATCATGTCTGCTTAGTGGGAAAATTGCTGATATAGTAAGAGTGGTTATTCTCCGGTATAAAATACATTCTCAAAAACAGGAAAGTTAAAGTAAAGCTTGTACAAAGGGGACGACGATGAGATCGTCTTTAGAAGATGGAGTGGTTCTCACAACGAATACCCTCATCGAGAGCCTACGGTTACGGTAAGAGAACGGTTGGACCTACGGTAAGGCAGGGATAAAAATTGAGAAAACTCTCGATTTTTTGGGGAAAAGATGCGTAACAGAAAGAAACAAGGGATCAAGGCACGAATTTGAGAGAAAAAAGGGACCATCGAAAAAGGGGAATATATTCTGACACCGACTGACACTTGTAGCATAAAATGGAAACAGCGCAAATGTAAAAGGCACACCGAAATAGCGAGAGCTCAGGAAGGGTACGGTAGCAGAGGGGGGATTTGCATGTGATGACACGTTTTCAGAGAGAATAAAAATCGAAAATGAGAACGATCTGCTGGATTACGGTAGAATTTTAATCAATAATACTACTGAATGGAACGGTCAAGCGTCCTACTCATCATTTAATCACCCACAGACATAAATTGTCAGGATTGATCGATTATCGATTGATTATCTATACTTGACATCCGATCGACGTTCCCTCAACGATGACGTCGACGTCCGTTTCTCGTGGTACGGCGAGTAGACGTGGGGCGGATTCTGAGGTCGCATGAGTCGACGGGAAGAGGAGCCCCTGCAATGGATGGCATGAGATAAACCCGCACTAGTTATGTTTCAGAAATAAAATTAAGTAGATGAAAATAATCACCCTCGATAAAAATCCATCTCAAAATTTGAAAGAACAATGCCAGTATACCATTTGCGTAGGTCCAAAGCCCACCACGACTATGCCTTAAACCCCTTTCGGACCCAACATGGTCACAAATTCGCGGCATCTTGAACCCGTAGTATTGTGCTTCACGAAAAGCATAAAACGATGTATACAACCTAGTCTAGAGATTATTTATAGTTTGATCTTTGATCTTTGTAGTTTAGAGATGCACTTATTTTACTAAACGCGAGAGTAATAACTACAGAAACTGAAAGCACAGCAACATCACACAAATTCTGCATTCCGACCGATGTCGATGCAGTTGTGTTTCACAAAAGACATAAAAAAACGCTCAAATAGCATTTCACGTTGACTGAACCGTATCGTTTTCATCAACAAACCCAATTCGATTGTGTTTCACAGACAGCATTAATCTCGCTCATACTTGTATCACAGATACAACAGATGTGGTTTTCAATTCAATTGTCAAAAGCATTTCTCATTCCTCTAGTCGTTGCGGAGAGCTCTTTCTCTCTGCGAGCGATAGATAATAACAGCATTTTACGATTGAGAAATGTTGATTTCACAACCCTAATTTCAGGCCATTCCAGATCGTTGTTAAAT
The DNA here is from genome assembly GCA_014805445.1 of Diplogasteroides magnus. Classification (NCBI taxonomy): domain Eukaryota; kingdom Metazoa; phylum Nematoda; class Chromadorea; order Rhabditida; family Diplogasteroididae; genus Diplogasteroides; species Diplogasteroides magnus. Next base: position 4,797 of record JACMIF010003518.1, read on the forward strand.
AAACCCACCTCATCTTGTGTTTGTTCGGCGTGGTTGCACTCGTCGTGGGCGTCTTCATAGGCGTCATCCTGCAATATAACGATAGTTAGTTCAGTAAATTTAAAATTTGGTGTGATACTGGGAACAGACAGAAAATAAACAAAGTGATGTGCATTAGTAAACGACAGAATCGGTCACCTGTTCGTGTCCCTCGACGTTGACGGCGTCTGATCCTCCGTAGACAGCAGTCGGACACGCTTAGGGGGAGAGACTGACGGCTCACCGAGGGATCTGAGATGGTGTGCATTGGGAAATGATAGACAAACGAGAAGATTAAGCGACATATTCTGGTCGAAGTTGCAATGAGCCGCTTTTAGCGAAACGACAGAAAACGAACGAGGTGGTGTGGAATAGATAATAAATGCACCAGCAACTTTCGCGTTTCACGATTATTATAAGATTGCAACAAAAACCGCGACGATGATTCTTGACGGTATTCATGTACAGAAAACAAAATCACGGTAATCATACAATAATTACCTTTTCCTAGTGGGAGACACCGTAATGCCGGCCTCGTCCCGAGCTGCACGACGGTCCGCGGTTTCGATCTGGAATTATACATGTTATAAATAGAACCATTGTCTATAAGGCAGAAATCATCTGAAAAGACTGATAGTTTCATTATAGAAGAACGGTTGCTCAATTTCAACAAGCCAATCGCATATTCACAATGCTCACGATTCAAGCAAATCGCAGAACAACAGGCAAGATCTTCCGACTATTCACTGCAGTATCGATTGGATCCTACAGTAACCCTTCCGTACCTCATCCGGCGTCATATCCTGCTGCAGGAACTCCAGATAGTGCTGCAGCGTCCGCTGCGACACGGGCACGATCGACTGTTCGTCAAGGGAAGTGATGTGCTCGAAGAACGACTTGCTGCAATGTTATATTTATTTGCAAAATATTATCATAAATTGCAAAAATAGGAACATTGTACGAAGAACCATCATCAACCATAACAGACAGATATAATATAATATAATCTTCATGAAACACACAATGCATCATACCGAGAATTGGCTCAATTTCGAGAACAACCGACCTCGTTGAATCAATTAGTCGCAAACAGTCTATTATATACACTTGATGTGAAACATATTTGCTCATGTTCCGTATTGACATAACTTTAGCGACTTTATGAGAGATCTAGCGATATTGATCATTTTAGAGATAGTAGTTTCAAATGTGAAACCTATTACTTCCTGTTCCCGCATAACTTTTATCTAACGCTTTTTAAAAAAAAGATTTGCACTGAATTTGCCAAACATGATTCTTACGAGTGATGAAACTACAGTAATCCCCTCCCCCAGAAAACGTACAGTACCCCTACAGTACTCACCTGTTCTGCACAACCTCCTGCTTCTTCAGCTCCCGTCGCTTCAGAAGGTAGACGAGGTTACGACCCTGCAAGACAATTTAGTTTATACAGTGCTACTGAGATAACAATAGACAAGACAAGGCTACAGTAACCTATACAAAGTAGACAGTACGCTTTTAACAGTACATGATGGCACCGTACAAATGTGGTAGAAGATACGAGTGAACATCAAGAGCCCCCATGGACATTTGCGCAGTTCTGGTGAAATGGACACTTGCGCAGTTCTGGTGAAAAGGACACTTGCGCAGTTCTGGTGAAATGGACACTTGCGCAGTTCTGGTGAAATGGACACTTGCGCAGTGATAATGACGACAATGATGGCGCATCTGTTCCTCTATTATTCCAGCGCAAATGTCCCTGGCGCTCTTGTCTTTCACCCGAACATACTTTGTCAACACAACTCATTTGTAAACCAGAAACGGTTACTGTAATCCCACTACCGTATCCCCATCCGATTACCGTACCTTATCCGCGGACTGATGAATACGCACGAATCTGTACATCTTCCGCTGAAACGGCGTACTCAGTTGCCGCTCTATGTTGGAGCCGGACTTGAGCTGAAATGAAACCAGGAGGAATTAGGTTTCAAGAGGTGCACATAAGGAATCATTATGTACAATGTCTAATTCTTCTGCGTTAAATCTCTGATCTAATTTTGCAACCATTATACATGCTAGCGTCAGTCAATATATAAAGGAGAATAACGAGAAGAATAGGCGATCCAACATGAGTATATTCCATCTGAGTGCGCAATACTCACTAACCATCAACTATTATGCAACATCGATAGGATAAAACAAGAAGATAAGGATTAGAGCTTTTGTGTATTATCGCTAGGATAAAAAGAGAAAAAAGAAGAAGGTAACTCACCATGGGTGCATCATCCACTCCTCCCGGCAGCACAAGAATTGGCGTCTTCTGGTCCACTTCGATCTCCATCTCGGGACTGCGAAGCTGCAGAGGAAATTCGATTATTGTTAAATTATTTATTTCATGTATTTTAATATTTAGAATACGCAGCTCCATATTCAGCCCGAATTTGGGGTCTACAAGCCAAATGTCAAAACATTACAAATTGCAGGGAAATGCCGAATGTTATGTTGGTCACAAAATGCGCGTCGATTTGTGCCGCACTTAACACATAAAAATAATCAGCGAATAACGCCATAATGCGTGGTCAGCATATCTTTCCAAACTATATAAACTAATCTCATTAACGCGCATCCGCTATTGCTACTTCTTCAAGAATGCAATTAATGTCGATTATCGACAAAAACAGACAACTGCAATTCATAAGACTCAAATCTCTCACCAACTACCGCAACCAATTGATGTCCAGGATCCCATAAGGAACATATGGATACTGTAACACACAAGGATGCAGTACTCACCAACGACCGTCCCCCATTGTCCGTTCTCTTCTGCTTCCAGTACTCGTACACATCGGATGCGTGCAGTTCGAGCACGTTCAATCTGAAATTAGTATTTATATATTTATTTATTATTATTGTAAATAAATAACATAATTAAATACAGGAAGAATTTGTTCCAACATGGATTTTACAAATATTATGCGATGCATTGTTATTTCGGAAAGACTTGTGGGCAGTTGAACCCCAATTGTAAGAAGTAACCAATCGCACATGAATCCAGTTGAAAATACGCATCACGTGCTTCATAAAACAATGTGACCATTCGCAAAGCAATATCCATTTTCCCTCTTCGAAGCCCCAAAATTCCAAAGTCAACCAGCAATAATAATTGGGTCATCTTAGTGGTCCCTGCTCAAACTACAGTAACCTCCTCTCTCACTTCTTGGCGGTTGCCTCAAAGTCGACTTGGAAGTAGAAGTCCTTCTCCAGGCCTCGCAGTGCATCGTTTCGGTCGTCCGTCTCATCGTCCGATTGGTCCACCTGTAGTTATTCGGCCATACGTCTGTCCACAAACGGTCCTGTTTCCGTATTTTCGTGCCATCATAGCATATCATAATCGTGGCAAGCAAGGACTAGTTTTAACTGAATGAACAGGGGTTCGCTATTAGAATTCGCTCGAGTCCGTAAAATAGTTGCCGATGTTCATATTACGGTATCCTTCGGATTACGGTAACAACTCACCCTATCCGAGTGTCCCATCTCCTTCGTGTGCTTCCGGCAGTACGAGATGAATTCCACTGAGTCGCTTGTCTGCAAATTTGGATTATGAATTATTCTCCAACTGTTAGCATAAATATTGCTATTCGCGATAGATAAATCATTGGCGAAACTCAAAACCAACGGCCTGATGAAATCACGATGTTCAACTAAAAGTTACTTTTAGGTATGGATGAATTTTGTAATTAGCAAATTTCTCAAATTACATAAATAACTTATATCCTAGCTGAAACACAAATCTACCAAGTGGGTTGTAATCACACAATTGATGTAAACTCTATTTGATACCATATGAAGCAAAATCCGTCTTCGAAACATGTGCAGCAATTATTTCAATTGTGAAACATACTTCACCCAGGTTCATCTCTCTGATGCCCATCCCAGTGAGAATGAAACCTATCCCAGCCGGGTTCCCTCCTCTCACCTCACTAATGTCCATATGGAAGAAACTCCTCTGTGCGCAAGTGACATGGAAGGCGACTGCACAACTCCGATGGCAACACTGGATGCACGCGCCCTGACGGAGATCGCACACAGAACATCTGTAATGGAAACAATGCATTAATATCAGGCTGTATACAACTGCACCATGGTCGTTTGCGCTATTAGGGTGAAATGAGATATAGATCCAGGCTAAAATGATCTGTCAACGTTGCAAAATGGAACTTTTTGAGGTGCAAGACAAGTGGACAATTGCGCTATAATGAACTCCATTACGATTTCCAGAAGGTGGGCATTCATAGTTAAAGTGCACAGCGTTTCACAGGCGGACTTTTGGCATCGCGCCAAGAACCGCGTAACCGCAAAGTAGTTCGGCAAAATACGGTAATTTCAATCGATATACCGTAATTTCAATCAATAAACACTGCTGCTGACCAAGAATGATACGGTAGTACGCCGAACTGCCTACGCTCCGAATCGCTGTGAAGTGTTTGGTCAACTGACCAGAGTGGTCAATATAGTCACAGTTCCAAACTGTTTTGTTTCACCGAGTTGGGATAAAATGAAAAATATTTGTTCGTCGATATCGATGCGATAAGACAGCGAACCAAAATGCATTGTCCATAGTGAGGGAGAAGTAGAGTCGTTGTTTGGTTTCGCAAAATGATTATGATTTTTGATATTTCTTTACAGATGATAAAACCAGACGAAGTACTGACTCAAGAATTGGCGTGGATATATATAATTCCTTTGCAACACTAAATCACCACCTTCATTTCCATATTAAAGTCAAAATCACCCAACTGAGTACTGTAGCAACCCTACTACTGTACTCAATAGCGTACAGTATACTACACTAGCCTACAATACACTAGGGGCATCCATGGAAAAGACAATCTCACTTGAGTGCCCATCTCTCCTCCTTGACGCTCTCCAGTCCGTCGATAGGCTCCCGCTTCTCAATGTCCACGAATCTGAAAAGCAATTCAATGCAGAAACGTCTTCTTTTAAAAAATATTTGTTTTTTTGTTTAAAAAACTGGTTCAAAAAATCATCTTACCAAATATCATCACTGTTATGTATACAAGCACAGCCATGAATACACCTGGTCAGCTTTGCGGAAAAAAATTATTTTACTGCAACGTGAATATTCAATATTCAACGTTAGCATGTTCTTAGCCCTTCCCAATCGATACTACCGTTCTCCGTAAAGAATGATACTTACTTCGGGTGAAAGAAAGGAACGCCATAGCCATGAAAATTTGCGTCATAACGGTTAAATCGACAGATGTGTCATGATTCTGACCTTTACAACGGCACAAGTATCCATTGCACCATTATGGCGCTCTGGTCTTTCGCCCACTCACTTCATCTCCGGTATCCAGACAGTTGTACATTTCCGTAGTCATTCCCAATCGATACTACCGTAATCCGCAAAGATTAAATACTCACTTCATCTCCGGAATCCACAGCGCGCACGCTATGTGAGCCCATCGTTGCCCGTCAGCCAGTTGTTTCATCGCACCGCCCTTGTTAGGGCACAGGACACACTTCAGCTTCTCACTGAAAGAAGATAATGTAGTACAAGAGAGTACAGTAGCTACGGCACAGGAATACGGTAACTCTAAACTTGCTAGAATAAATACTATTAGAATAGAAAGCTAAGATTAATTCCGAAATGCAGAGAGGATTGGCAGGCCTGTCTACTATGTGCCATACGATTGTCAAGAAACCTTGGTGATTTGTGTAGCGCGAGTAATATGTAGTCAGAAAATTGGCGTATGCCACGGTGCTAGTACTATTGTCAGTTTCAAATTAGCAAATAACACAATAACTAACGGTAGAAGTAAGAACGCTGTAAGACAAATAGAGTGCGCCGCATATGATTATCGATTACTGTAACCCTCTTACCGTACCTCGCATACAGTCCTCCTCTTGTGCACATCTGGCACGCCCAGTCACCGTGGGGCACCTTAAAATTTATATTTAATTATCTTTTGAAAGTCCCAAAAACCCGTCCCATGTCTACATTTTGGGCGCCCAAGGATTACTGTAGATGGGTGCACAATGAGTAAACTACACTCACATCCTCCATTCCGTAGCACGAGAGGTGCACGCAGACATTGCAGCCATCACAGAAGATCATGTCGTCGCCCGCAGAGGAGTCACTCTGATAATGATACTGGCATTATCCATGCCCATATATAAGTCCTTCCCATCATTGTGTGTGTGGTAGATGTGACGTCATCAATCATCTACCATGCACAAGTGGTGATCACTTCAGTTTGTATTGGATTACGAATCATCACAAAACCTGGTGCAGATCATTACTGGACAATCAGAATTCTATTTCATTGGTCGTTGTGGCGTAAATTCAAAGGGTCAGTAAACCAATGATAACCCCAATAAGACTGATTCTAGCGACAATATTCTGCGTGTGCTCTCACAATCAGTGTGTACATTCCTAACATATTACATTACAACATTACAGTCTCAATTTGTCAATTTTGGTGGGACACCTGCTAATCGGTCTATTACCGTAGTTTACCACCCCAATTTGTGAATCCCACCCACTCACCAGTGTGCACACATCACACGGTGCATCCTCGTCCACTCCGTCCGCATTCTTCATTGTGGGCGAGTGGAGTTGGCTCAGAAGATGGCAGTGGATATTCTGTAATAGAAATGGCGAAAATAGAACGATCGACTTGTTCAGATGGATACTGAATTAATGGCCCCGGTGAAACCTAAAACAACAGGGTTTGGGTAAAAATCAGCAATGCATATTAGGCTTTCTAAATCAATATAATAAATGGCATTTCCCATTCGTCTCAGCATCTGCGGAGTCATTATCCATCAGATGAGAGAGTCAACCGCTCCGCGGAGATTAGATGAATGAGAAGTTCATTTGAATATTGATTTAGAAACCACAATGGGTATCGTGTGGCAAGGGATGATCGGTTTCTTCAGATGGAAACATACTAATGAACCCGGTGAAACCTAAAACAACAGGGTTTGGATGAAAATCACGCCGGAAGAGGAGCATTACCAAACTGAACCTGTTCACTAGCACATATTAACTTACTGAAACCTAATACAAACTGGCATGAATAATTGTGGTGAAAAAACCAGTAGCAATGTAAAGGACAGGTAACAAATAAATATCATGCAATGCCATAATGCTATCGGCTCGCATAGATTGGTCAGAACTTATCCCCTCACTAAAACTTAATTCACCCGGGTTTGTCTCTGGTCCTTACCTTGTAGCATTCCACCTCGTATGCATTCATCAGATTGAGCATTGTCTGCAGTTCGAGAGTTGGAAGGAGATTCTCTTCACGCTCTCTGCAAATAACAAATTAAAACGAACAATGACATTCATTGGACATATTTATTATAATACTCGAAGGATACAAAGTAATGAAATCAAACCTCAAAATATTTCCCTCATTTATCTAGAGCTTGAAACATATTATCACCAACGAATCAGAAAACGTGTTGTTTGACACTACATATTATCAGTCCCCTATTCAGATAGAAATTGATAAAAGAATGTAGATAAAAGACTTATTCCACTATTTATAAGTCAATTGTTGTTCATTTTCAACCGTTCGCATTACAAAGTCAATTAGTAAACTCAAGATTTTACGTTTCACGGTCAAGTGATAATCAGAGTTAAGCGACTTCACAAGTCACTTGCTTCGTGAAGGGACAAATAATATTAGTCCTCACCTGTTCAATCTCATCAGCCACAACTCATCCAGTCGGTCGCCCTCATAGATCCTGAAGAGAAATCATAAGATTACGGTAATAAAGATCAATAAAGCCATAGGTGCGATACACTATCCAAGTGGCACGACACATGAACCACTTGATTTATAATAGGTTACGGTAGAGGCAATCAGTAGTGGAGGCTCCACTGTAGAGCTCACTACTGTAGACCACACTGTGCTAGTGCAACCCTATAAAATATCACCCGCTACAGTAACCCCCATAGTTACAGTACCTGAGTGGTGGTGGCGGTACGAGTAGATGAGTGTCGTCTGCTCTGTACACGGCGTCGTGAGAGATGAGCAGGCGCTTCGGGTGCCTGGACAAAAGCATATACATACTGGTGGTCAGTCAAGTATCCAATTTCGTTTGGTTTCACCGAGAAACCAGCAAAATCCTGGCAAGCGGTGCATCATAAAAACGAACAAAGGAAAGGCAGACAGTGATTGTTCCATAAACGGCAGAAAAAGGCACATTTCAGTATCACAGCCCAGTTAAAACAGCCAGCAGAAGTTGCATAGCAATTTCATGAGTTTCGCTCGTTCTTAAAACGTATTACCGTCATTACACTAATTACCAGTGATAAATAATAAAAGAAAAACGAGTGAAAACAAGAGAGCAATGGACATTTGTGCCATAATGGTGAGACGGACAGATTCGCAGAGAGAATGCTGATTGTGGGAATTATGGCGCATGTGTCCATTTCACTATTATGGCGGTCTTGTTTTCACCATAATAAGCATCGCAACTAACAATTTGAACGGCCTCGTCCTCCTCGTCCTCGCAATGTCACATGGTTCAATCTTGAACTCGGGTAGAGAGTGTGGATGGAGGGGCACCTGCACACCGTGCGACCACTCCTCACGCCATCTGAAATAAAGTGTTCCCTTATTTTCATCAATTACGAACTTTCAAACACTTTGAGGCATCATGAGTGTCACAATTTTCGCAGTTACACATAGGGCACATTTCGTCTTTTTAATAATACGCTACAAAGATAACAATACACAGCTAAATATATACACCGCTTAATAATCTCTATGCAGCCGCAATTTACATGGTAAATCGTTCCACAGTGAGGCCAACTCTTGCGACGTCTGATTCTTGCGCAGGTATACCTGTCAGTGAGTCGCAGGAATCCGGCCGAAGACGTTGGCAGATGGTGGTGGAGGTCATCGTCGTCACTGCTCACGTCGAATTCAGGATCACCTGAAGAAGGCAAAGATGAGCTACGCACATGAGACGGGTTTGGAACGGGGAAAGGGGAGAGCAGAGATGGGCTTTTCCAACAATTATAAAATCTGCATTGCACTATACAGTATGCTTCCACGACCAGCGTAGAAGAATCAATGAAAATCACATGAATTCAATCAACATCCCTGCGCTTTACAGTATCTACGTCTGTACAATAGAACAACTTCACTCTAGGGACAATAGATCTGTTTCTCGCGCCAAACACTCGAAATGCCTAAAGAACTCATTACAAAATGTTCGGAATGAAATCTTTCGAACTCGCTGGTTTTGTGCAACATGAACCTTATAAATGCTAGTCGATATTCAAGCTCATGATCCTTTCGTGACTAGCGGCTTATAACAAAAATATTGTTGAAATCGCACTATTGGCCATCTCGACTAAGTCAGAGTTTTCCTTTAGAATTCACATGAACCGGTTCTTCTCTTGCCGAAAATCACAAAAAATGCAACATGAATTGAAACACATGCGTTCATAATTGACCTTATTGCAAACAGCTTCTTGTATGTATTTCGTCCCCAATCATAGTTGAAAAGCTGATGAATCCGGGGTG
>JACMIF010003519.1:0-14379 GCA_014805445.1 Diplogasteroides magnus
ATTCGAACCAGCGCCCTAGGAGAGTGCGCCGATATTTTTGCAAATTTTTCAATGAACGTTAAGAAAATTTTCAGTTTTAACTTATCAGGGTTGTAGATTGGGTCTAGGGGCATCACATATCAAAAATCTGGGGGAGGTTTTTTCCATTTACTCGAGATATTTACGCTGGAACGTCGTCACAATCACTTTTGTCGCAGTCTTGAACATATAGGTTGTCCAATCTGGACAAAAACTTGGATTTATACATAACTTTTGACTATGCCACATGTGGGTTAAATTTAACGTTTAAAAATTTGATCTTTGACCAAACATGACGAAATTTCGGCTGAAGTGTATCCCACCCCTGGGGATGTCACCCTGAAAATTTCAGACCTGGGAATAAAGTTTGAAGGGGTGTGCCACCACCCTCTGTGGACGCTTCCTCCGCTCTTACAGAGAACTCGTTTTAAAATACACTCCGGGCCGCAGAATTACACCGCAAACTGACTTAGATACTAGAATTTCAATTTGCAAAGTCGCGAATGAGTTGAATTTTTGATATCATGGCTTTGCATCGATGCGAGTTCCTATCTGTGAATGTGCACTGTATTCTCTATTAGTCCATGCCTAAATAAAAATGCGAGTAAAGCTCAATTTAACGGGAAACCGTGTCTAAATCAGCTTGCAATTTCTCGGCGGAATCGGAGTGTACCTTTAACAAGGCGCGTATATGGAAATGCTTAGCGAGAGTAATAAGATTAATGCGCTGAGGCAGATCCGTGGAGGAAATTCTTGACAAGGACAGGAGAGGAGCAAATGACGGATGGATAAAATGGTTGATATCGTGTCATAGGGTCATTAAAGAAGTCGACCGGTGAGAAGAGAGGGGGTGGGGAGAAATGAATAGGCGCAGAGTATCGATTATACCGAGAGGAAACCCCCCCCCCCGGAGTCTTTCTTCAATATCAACGAGTCTCCGATCGATATCCTTATGAGTTGTCTCACGGCTCGTTCATGGCGCGTTATATGGGAAAACCGATAATAACATCACTGTTACTCAGTGCGCATTTTCTCATATAAAATATGTAGGCCTTAATGTAATGGTGTTTGGAGAGCATGATGGGATAGCAGGTTCAGCGAGAATACGTGAAAACGAAAATGATTGCCGGGAGGACCAAGGTGAAAGCGATGGACAAGTGCAGCAATGATATTCACGGCTGACCCGCCCATGCCAGAGGGTAATTGACATCTACGATTCGCGATCAATATCCATAGTGGAGTGATTTCCATAATGCCTCACTCATAGCCTGCTGAAAACGAAAAAAATCGTTAACGGGTTCTAAAGTGTTATAGTAATTGATATGCGGCTCATGTTTCATGAGTAAAACACATTTTAGCATTTTCACACAGCCGTAGTCGGACTATGAATGCTCAAAGAACCTGAAATGATAAAGTTTCGGCAACAATGTGAACGGGGAACAGCATTCCCTGCTGTACTATGTCTTGTGCCTTTTTCAGAGTCTTCACACGAGTTACACTGCACATTCTGGTTGTGCAATGAAGTGCGAAAGTGCAGTCGTTATCTTCGCTTCTCCGGAAAGCGGTTGTTTCCCGCATACAAAGCACAACCGCTCTGGAGAGCAGCAGAGATAACGAATGCACTTCCGCACTCCATTGCACAACCAGAATACACCGTGTGGATGTTTCGTTCTTATGCAGCGATTTAGCCACACTTGCTGTTCACAAATTCTCGATCTATGCAATATGTAAAAGTAGATTTTTTGCTTCATTTTAGCACTCGCAACAATAATTACACGAATTGGGAACTTGTATTTTGTGTTTGACCATTTTTTTGAACAAAGTCGATAGAACCGACTACTTTTCCTCTTGGCTGCATTTTTTCAACTTTTCCGAACTGACATTTTATTGGTACTACATATGTATGAGAGTTGATCTTTTGTCTTCAATCTCCCTAGACACTTAGTGCTAAGTGTTTTGGTTGTTGTTGGTGTTCACACACACACTTATCTTAGGACTAGGAATGTGGTTCAATTTGGTATGCTATTGGTATCTACACACAATTATCTCACGATTGTGCACTTAGAGCCAAATATGTAGTCAAGCTGGTATGTTAATGGTGTCTACATACACTTATCTGGGGATTACGCACTTAGTTATAAATATGTGGTCAAGTTGGTACGATGTTGGTACCTACGCACGCTTATCTGAGTAATGCGCAGTATGTTAATGGTGTCTACATACACTTATCTGGGGATTACGCACTTAGTGCTAGTTCCGTAAAATTGTCAGGCAAGTTGGCGGACTAGGTACCCACTATAATTATCGGCTACTTAGACAGTCATTTATTGCTTTCATTTCCCTAATTCATAAGGAGCGGTAATATTCTCGCAGATGATAGACAACCGCTCGAAAGGAATTAGAGAGAACGAATGCACTAAATGAATCGATTCAGACTCATTTCGAGCTGTGTACTCAGCATTTCTGCGTGATTATTGTACACTTATCATCACGATCGCGTCAGTTTTTCCTCTCCTGATATCAATTCCGTAAATGGCGCAGAATGCTGATAAAAAGTGAGAAAGGGGATGATTAGACGGTCGGACACAGTTCCTTTGCATAAAAGGATTGAGGAAGAGGAGGATACCATTTTCATTCTTCAGTCACCCTCAGTTTTCCGGCAATTGGGTAGGGATCGACTTTTGTCTGCTCACTCATCGCGAATGTTTGCATATGATGTTCGCAATAAAATAAGTCTTACATGCGCACGGACAAAAATCGACCCATACTAGGGTTTCTAAAAAAATTGTCGCCATTCGCCTCGTTTGCGTACCTATCTCTATCTTTGATAGATATCAGCTCTGCGGAGAAGAATGACGACAAATTTACCGCTTTAGAACATATAACCTCTACTGATAATAGCCTATTCATATTTCGCGTTTTAGCTTCCGAACGTGAAATGTCGGCGGTTTTTTGTCGACATTTAGTATATTTTGTGGATTTGAGCCTATGGTTGTGCGACTCACTATGCAAGTGCATTCGTTAGCTCTGCTCCTACCCAGAGCGGTTCACTTTCATGTAGACAACTGCTATGCGAACGAGCAGAGATGTCGAATGCACTTCGCAGTCAATTGCAGAACCATATTTTGAGATTTTGAGGTCAATTTTTGAGGGTCTATTAAACTCTTCCTCATGGTTCGTCTCTGGCAGATTGCTACTATTCTGTTACTCGCTTCATGCCGCACAGCTACTGCCTCATCCAAAATCTACATATATTCGGTATATTTGCATCCAGTTCAAATGGAAATTGGACGCCAAATTCAGGATAACCCAGTATCAGCTACGGATTGCATCTTCAAAGGCCAGGACTCCGTGACCGTTAAACTTTTTATGGATAATGGACAGTACAGCCAAACAGGCTTCTCATATTTGAAGGTACTTTCATGCATAATTTTTTTTTAATTCCCTACTCATAGCCAAATCCATCGCAAAGTGGCATAAAATTTTTTTAATTCCCTAAAAATCATCCACCACACGCACACTGATAAAAAGCGTTTTGAGAATAGGGTTCAGCAGATTTAGTGCATTCGTCTTTCGGCTATTGTCAGACCTTCAGACGTGTAGAAAAATTCATTCTCATTCATTTTTCTAATTTATTCGGAGCGGTCGTCTCTCACAGCTGATAGACAATTGCTCCGAATAGAAAAGAGAATGTATTTTACTGCCCGTCTGAAGGTATCTGTTCTAGGGAACGACTTATGGACCGTTTCTCGTCCATGCGCACCAGTGAATCATTCTCTCTCGTTCATCAAAGACGACCGGTCGAATGAGTGCACAGACAACAGTCAGTCCATAAGTCGTTCCCTAATATGCTCTCTCTGTTTTTCACCTAGTGGTTGGCTACCGCAAAGATTAGACGAATGACCAAAATGCTTTGATACGAGAATGCCATTTCAGAATATTCGTTCGAGAATCATTATTTATGGATAGAGACCATGAATCGACTCGGATATTGACAGCCGTTCTTTTCGAACCGTCTAATTTCATTCATAGCGGTCGTTAATAACGTTATATTTATAAAAATGAGCTGTGGTCAATATCAGAGTCAATTCACGGTCTCTATTTATGGATCCTTTAAGAAAGCACGCGATTACGGAGTGGCTCACGTCAGCGGACTGTTCACTTGGTGCCATGAATACTCGTGTGCAAGCCTCGAAAATCAGGTGACATTTGGTGTAGAGTTTCAAAATCGGTAGTAGGGTGAATAGATTCGGCATGCGAGATGCGAGATCGCATGATTTCCCATTATCATTTCCATTTTTCACGAGATCGCATGCGTTCCCTCTCCACTTCATTCTCGTTCCCTGTCATTATTTTGCGGCCCCTCTCATTATTTTGCATTGCATGCGATCTCGCATCCAGGGAAATTAGGTAATGCGAGATCACTTTCTCGCGACTACCTACCCTAATCTGTAGCAAAGATTTTTCATTCTTCAAATTCCCCTGGAGCATTTGTCCCTATCGTGTGACAGCGAACCTATTATTATTCATCCCAACCGAAGATTTGCTGTTGCCTCTATAATAAAACATATTCCAAAACGACGAAATATTAGCACGCATTAAAAGTGAGAGACGAGGGTGGCATCCAGATGTGAGACGCGTACTAGGAATAACGGTAGGGAGAGTATACGTAATATTAGGTTGTAATGAAAGTCTTGCAGACTTTTTTTGGAAACATCTATCTTTATTTAGAGAAGCTGTAAAGTTTCAATTTCAAGTTTTTTAAAAATAGAAACTGATCTATGATTTATATTCCAGGTAGAAGCAACCGTTAACCAGCTGAAGATTCAAAACACATTTGTGGACATATTCTGGGTCAATATGGAGACTGGGTAAGTCATCTTTGGACCAATATTGATCTTTGAACTTTGACCAAAGATCATGACATCGCTGCCTAAGTATATCCGACTCTGGGCATGTTAGGGATACATTGCTAGTGTGAAAGTTTGAGCTCGGATAATATGTTTGAAGTTGTGTGCCACCCCCTCATTCAGTCTCAGAGAAAATATATTTTAAGCCGCATCATGATGGAATTACACGTTCAGGCCCTTGTTTGTCGATAAGCCGAAGTATCAACAGGATCTTCAGAAGATTGTGGACAAGGCGACATCCATGAACCAGAAGGTAACTTTTTGAGGGAACATCGAACAATCAAGATTCGCTTTTGTGAACATATTCATGGCACTACTTTGAACCCATGCATCGCGGGTAGGGCCTAGAATGTATAAATCAGTAGTACAGTACATTTCTTACTTGTCTCATTTCTGCGGAACTGTTGTCTCTATGTTTGATAGACAACCACTGGATTAGAAGAATGAGAAATGTACTTTAGTACTGATTTGGGCCCTGGTGTCTCTCGACAACCTTCCCTGAGAGGAAATGAGAGTTGATAGAGGCTAGGATGTCGTGACCGATTATGAGGGCGCGAAGTATGGTTGGCAGTTAGAGTACTTAAGTGCATTCGCTATCTCTGCTGCTCCCCAGAGCAGTTGTCCCTCGTACGCGGGAGACAGCCGCTCCGTGGAGAAGCAGAGGTAGCGAATGCACTTAAGTACTCTAACTGCCAACCATAGCGCGAAGGTTCCCTTTTATACCGATCGTGCAACCGAGATTGCAAAAAAGAGAGAGATTTGGACGAGGTTAATCTAAAGGGATCAGATAAACCATACAGAGCCGAAGATGTTCACTTTTCCAGTAACCAGTTTCTTCATTGCATAATTGCAGGTGGGTATTTACTCGTCTAAAGACAGATGGGACATGTTCGTGGGCCTCGACTACGAGGGAATGAAGACACTGCCGCTGTGGGACTATTTTCCGGATACGGTAATCGCCCCGATTTCTATTTAGTTTTATTCTATTCGTTTTACTTTTTCCACTCTATTTTATATGATTTGCATATTGCAGCCCAATATCACTAACCCTGGATACGGAGGATGGAACGAGCGATACATTACGTCATACGCTGATGACAATCTCTGCGGGAATACAGTGGGCGTGGAGCTGCTCCACTAGGGGTTACAAAACGGTATTACTTAACATTAGCACTTCCCGTTTGTCCAATCTAAATTCACTCGTGCCATATCAGAGGAGTATTCGACCTCTGGATAACTAAACTAATGAAAGTTCATTGATTTACCATATTAGTATCCCTTTTTATTCTTATATAGCATGAATTGTGAATGAATGCCACGACCTTTGATAATGGTTCTAATAAAATTCTTGTTGAAAGTCTTTTCGCTCAATCTAGATGACCACATTGAGTACTCTCAAAGAGTTACAATAACTACAATGGAGCGGCAAGCTGTGATCTCGAAAATGCCGCACAGCAATCTCTAATCGATATCTACGAGTAGGCGATCAATATCCATAACAGTTCTCATGTCTCACTCATCGCTGGAAAACCGAAAATACTTACACATCGTAACAGAACTAGTATCGAGAACGCAAGCCCCCATGCCGGTGAAACTAGTCCGGTGAAACTTATCCAAAAGCGAGGTCGTAGTGAAAACAAGTGAGACAGCACAGTCGTCAGCCGAACATCATGATCGTACCAGGTATTATAGTCGAATCAGGACGCATAAAAACAGGGTTTTTCATACGCGTCCTCGTACCATTCACTCTCACAGAAGATCTGTGTTAATAGTCAAATATAAACGTTTATCCTCTTTTTAAAATGAATCGTTACTACGCCGAAATAACATCATTTGTATAGAAACAAACAGTTGCAAAGTTGAATGATTAATTAAACAGTCAATAAATGAATGAATAATGCGAAATTTCAAGATTTTATGCAACCAAATTGTGGTTCTCTGACCAAGCAGAAATATGGATGCGCGCCTCAACGAGGCTTTGGAAGTAGGGGTCGTATCCATAGATACGCATTTTGACACGACGATGATTGCGTGTGTATATAATATGTTCTTGATCGTTATACGGAAATTGAATATTCTCATCACCGAGTACAGTGCATAACTTGTCAATATCGAATGTTGTCAGATTTTGCGAAAACTCAAGCGAGAGTTTAAACCGTTCACTTATTTGCAGAATTTCCTAAAACATATTGAATACAGATGTTTCGAGAGGAGCACAAATTATGGACCATTCGTTAGAGCAGCGATCAATTTTGAAAAGCTATTACATACGAACTAGGGTTGTTCATTGCGAGAGTCGGGACCGGCTGCGAAAATGTAAATGTTTCCGCTCTTTGCGTGACTCCTGCACCATTGCCTCTCTCATGCAAATTCATCTGCGTGACTCCGCATTCCCCTTACTCACGCATTACTCACGCAGTCCCGCGCGGTCACGCATTCAAGTTATTCGACCGCTCATCTGCGCAGCGAAATGAAATGAGAGGGATAAGTTTACTGTTTGCAATGTTTGACAGACTGTGCGTGAGTGATGCGTGAGTAGTTACTCACGCGGGACCATTTGCATGTCAGAGGGAATGATGCGGAAGTCACGCAATTTATGCAAAAAGTGCTCTTTTCACGGCCTACTCACGCAGTAACGGTCACGCACGGTCAACACTAATACGAACCTGCACCAGTTGTCTAATATTAGCTGCAAGGTGAGCTCCCGTAACTCCGCTTAAGGAAGTACTCCTGCATTTCGTGGCAGCTAACTGTCGAAACATTTCCGTACTCAAAGTAATCTCCTTACACGAAATTGTGAGAAACTGTGATGATACGCCTGAAATTCACGTGCTTTTTACATATTTTTACTCCATGTTTGCGTATGAAAAGTGCCGACGAAATTCACCTTTAATGAAAAATTCATCAACCATCGATGTCTCAAATCCGTTAACATTATCTGCTGCCATTAGAGCTGGAAATAGAGTGGTTTCGATTCATTTCGATTACGTTAGTAAAGCTATTTCTCATTTCGCATCTGCGGCATTTCTGGCATGGTCGTCTATCGCGAGCACTATCGCTACGAATTATGTTAGACCGTTGGAAATTGCGATTCAAATCCTTTCGACTCCTAGTGGTCTAACTTCACTCACAGCACTCTATAGAGACGACCGGGCAATGAAAGACGCAGATGCGAAATGAGATGTCGTTATTCTAACCGAACCGAATTATCCACCCAAGTTGAATGTATTGAATTTGCAATTAGAATTCCTGTTTGAAAAAGGGGGCTTACCTGATATCTTGACGCATTCGGTTCGCTTGTATTCATTACAATTAGAATAGAAGCGCAGATCATAACGCTCAGGCAACACAAAATAGTCTAGAACTTGTTTGCTACTCAATAGTTCAGTGCTACAATGTACGTAAAGTTGACGTGCCTTGCATAGCAAATGTTGTGTATCACGGAGTTGGGCAGCATTTGGCATTCCATGAATTTCAAGAATCTCCAGAGTTTTCACCGATTTCATTGCAAAATTCATGCAGTATTCAAATGTTTGGTCAACTAAGATATCACTTTCATCTTCGAAATGCGAATCGCGCGAAACTTTAACGCAAATATCCTTCTCGAACTCAAGACAGTTATTCCTTGCCTGTTCAAGAAAATAAACTTTGACGAGAGGGGTGGAATTTTCTCTTCCTCTATAGTAAATCATGAAGTGGGCGCTTCTTCGATAGAGCCCGGAACAGTTTTGATCAACGATCTCACGAAATCGTCGATTTGTCATGCGTAGTGCGTTCATGGACGGCGTATGAGTTTGTCTTTGAAATATAGATGAACGTTCGAAGCAGCACTTCATATGGAAGAATGTCCAATGTCATTGGTGTCATTCAGTCTGAAAATGCAATGAATGGAGTCGATGGAGAGAGGGAAAATGCCAGAATAAGGAAATGATTAATGAGAGGGACAAGAAGAAGGCGATGGATAAATGAATAATGACGCTGTCATCCATGCCAGTGGGCAATTGACTTTTGCGAGTCGGTGATCGATATCGTGTGATTTGACTCATGCCTCGCTAGTAGCGTGCCCGACCCGAGTGGCAAACCGATAATACGTGCGCATCGTAACAGCACTGTTGGCTAAAACGTAATTTCCCATGCATAGTCTATGTGAAACATATCCTAGAGCGAGGTCAAAGTAGAGACGAATTAGACAGCCCAGATGTTACACGAACTTCATGCTCCTACTAGGTATAACAGTTTTGTTGGGATGCATAAAAACTTTTTCATACGCGCACTCGTACTACTCCACTCTCTCAGGAGATCTGTGCTAAAGGTTAAAAAATATGGAAGTTTATCCTTTTTTTCAACTAAATTGTAATTACGGCGAAACAACATAATTTGTATGGAGAAAGACAGTTATGAAAGATCAATAAAACGATTCAGATATTGGGTGATTTACATTTCACAGTGATCGAATCAGTGAATAATTCAAAAATTACAAGAGTTTATGCAACAAGATTGGAGTTCTCTGTCCAAGTAGAAATATCGATGCACGTATTTCCGCGGTGTGGGTAGTAGTAGTCGTTTCGGTCGATGCTTATACTGACACGGCGGTGATTAAGCGAGTAGACAGTTTCTTCTTGATTATTATTCAACCGTTGAATGATGTTCTCACTACCGAGTAGAGTTGTTAGTGTGGCAAAATCTTCACTTTGCAAATTTTTGTGAGATTCAAATGTGAGATCCAATCGCTCTTTTGTTTGCAAAATTTCCTTTAAAGTCGCAAATTTTATAGCTAAACTGAGATAGACTTCGCATACAAACTAATGTGGGACATCCAGTACAACAGCTATCAGTATATAATAAATCCTGCTAAATACAAACCTGGATCAGTTGTCTAATACTTGCTGCAATATCGGTTCCAGTAATGTCACCAATACAAATACGTTCGCATTTTGTGGCAGCCAACTCGTGAATCATTTCCGAATTCAAAGTTATCTCTTTGCATGAAATGCTTAGCAAATTTGATGATACGCCTGAAATACACTACTATTTCACTATTAGAGAAGTATATTAGAGGAGGGTCACGAGCAGGGAACGGAATCCAAGCACATTTCAGTCGTCTCATTCCCTCGGAGCGGTTGTCCATCACGTAACCGCTCCGAGGGAAATGTACCACAGAAATGTGCACTTCCGCTTTGATTCCGTTCCCTAGCCATGAGCAATTCTAACCTCCCCATTCTCCTCCGAGATGGTGTATGAAGTGGAGAGATGACAACTCGGAGGAGAATGGGGAGGATAGCACTACTCACGTTCCCCATACACACTACCGTCTATAGTTATGAAAGTCACCTTTCATGAAAAACTCATCAATCCTCGATGTCTCGAAGCCATAACAATTATCGGCGGCTAATGACGCTGTAAGTATTTGACTCAAAATTGCAACGTGTGCGTGAAAAAGAGAACGCCAACCTTCTAGGTGGTCCGAAGTATCCAGTTTATCTTCTGTTGATTTGAAGTGTAGCTCAGAACGCTTTGGCAGAACAAAATAGTCCAGAACTTGTTGATTATTCAACAATTCAGTGCTACAAACAACATGAAGCTCATGTGCGTTGCATAGCAATTGTTGTGTATCACGGAGTTGTGCAACATTGGCATTCCTTCGATATCCAGGATAAGTGTTTCCACCGATTTCATTGCGAAATTCATGCAATTTAGAAATGTTTGACCAATTAAGATATCTCCCAAATGCGAGTGGTAATTGCGCGAAATTTTAACGCAAATATCATTCTTAAATTCAAGATAGGTACGATGTAAAAGAAAAGAGATTTTAACAAAAGGAATGCAGTTTTCCCTTCCTCTGTAGTAAATCGCGAAGCGAGCACTTCTTCGATAGAGCATTGAGCTGTTTTTATCGACGATCTGACGAAGCCTTCGATTTGTCATGCATAGAGCGTTTATGAAAGCCCGTCCTTGGTATAGAAAAGTACATGCCTTCGGAACATAAATGAATATTCGGAGCAATACTTCACATGGAAGAAGGTCCAGCTTCATTGATGTAATTCGATCTGAATGGTCCATTATAATGAATGACGGAAAGGGAGAACAATGGCATTTACAAAGCTCGAACGTGGAAATGAATACGAGAGATCGTAATGTGAGTGAAAATTCCGTGGCAGCACCTGGGAGGAAATTCCTAACACGATCATACAGGGACAAATGAGGCATGAATAGACACGATTGATTTCATGCCAAATGGTAACTGACCTTTACAAGTTGGCGATCAATATCCATAATAGAGTGATTTGCCTCCTGCCTCGTTCAGAGCGCGCCATAACATGGGGCATCGATAAAGTGCCTCTTAACAACAATGTTACTCAGACGGCAAGTTCCCACCCATGAACAGTCTTGTGAAACTCATACAAAAGCTGGGTTAGAGTAAAGACGAGTAAGATAGCACAGACATCATGACCGTAACCGTCATGTTAGAACTCATAAGCACGGAGTTTTTCATACGCATGCTCGCACTACTCTACTCCACAATGTCTGTGTTAATAATCGCAAATAAGAACATTTTATCTTAAAAATGGCACGTAAGAACGTCGAATAAACATCGTGTTTATAGAAACAAGCAGTTGCTAATGTCGAGTGATTGAAAATGCTGGATGATTTATTCATTCCACAATGATCAAATGAAGCAAAAATTCAAAAATTATTTCAATTGCAAGACTATTCGTTGTCAGTCAACTACAGATTAGGGTTTCCAAAACGGTAATATAGTGCATTTCTCATTCGTCTAATCCACTCGTAGTGGTTGTCTTTCGAAAGTAGAGACAACCGCTCGGCGGAAAATATACGAATGAGCAATGCATTTTACTACTACCATTTAGAACCCCTACAACAGATGATTTGCTGAAATGTTAACGTGTGTGTAATTGGCGAATCGGTGGACATTAATACGAACACGTCGTTGATTGTACGAGTAGACAAGGCGTTCCTGATGCCGGTGAATGCTCTCTTCACCGAGAACAGTGCATAATATGCCAAAATCATCGCGTTTCAGTTCCCGCAGGGATGTAAGCGTCACTTCTAATCTTCTCTTTGTTTGCAGCATCTCCTAAAGCATATTGAACACGGATGGTTCGAAAGTGCCCATTGCGGACTATTCGGTAGAACAACAATCAATTTAGAAATCATGCTAAATACTAGGGGTTCAAAAACGGTAAATTTGTCGTCATTCTTCTCCGGAGCGCTGTTGATAGACAACAGCGCGGCTGAGAAGAATGACGGCAAGTTTACCGTTTTTGAACCCCTGCTAAATACGTACCTGTGCCAGTTGTCTGATGTTTGCAGTAAGATCAGTTCCCGGAACATGACCAATGAAAATACTGTCGCATTTCGTGGCAGTTAGCTGTAGAATCATTTCCGTATTCAATGCCACCTCGTTACACGAAATTGCCAAAACTTCTGATGACACGCCTGATATTAACTTGTATATTACACATTTTGACTCCATGTTTGCGTGTCAAAGTTCTGATGGAAATCACCTTTCAGAAAAAATTCATCAACCCTTGATGCCTCGAATCCACTAACATTATCTGCGGCTGTTAAAGCTGAAATTATGGTTTCGAATCTGTTTGTAGTACGATGTCTCATTTCGCAAGTGCGTTTTTGATTGTCCGAGCGTCTAGCGCATGCACTTCCGCTATGAATGATATTACACGGCTGCAAATCGCGATTCAGATTCTTTAGACTCCCAGTCGTCAAACTTTATTCCTAGAGGCCATGCGCTATAAAGACGACCAGCCAGTTAAAGAAGACGACTGGAGAGAAGTGAGGGAACGGAGAGGAATGAATATACCCAGAGTATTGATTATCCCGAGATTTATCTCCCCGGCGCCCTTCTTTGAAGATGCGAAATGAGTCTTTTTATTAACGGAATCGAATTACTTATCCAAGTTGAAAGTATTATACATAAAATTACAATTATTGCTTGAAAAAAAGAGTTAACCTGCTATCTTGTCGCATCGATATGGATTCTTTTCGTAGAATTGCAGCTCACAACGCTTTGGCAATACAAAATAGTCCATTACTTGTTGACTACTCAGTAGTTCAGTGCTGCAAACTACGTAAAGCTGACGCGCCTTACATAGCAATTGTTGTGAAACACGGAGTTGTGCAACATTTGGCATACCATAAATCTTCAGGTTCAGTATTTTCACAGATTTCAATGCGAAATTCATGCAGTATTCAATAGTTTGGCCAAGTAAGATATTTCTGATAATCGAACTGTAATTGCGCGAAACATTCACGCAAATATCCTTCTCGAACTCAAGGCAATAAATCATTGGAATATTCAGAAAGTAAAATTTAGCAAACGGGATACAATTTTCCCTTCCTCTGTAGTAAATCAAAAAGTTAGCGCTTCTTCGATAAAGCTTGGAGCTGTTTTGGTCGACGATCTCACGAAATCGTCGATTTGTCATGCGAAGAGCGTTTATGGACGGCGTGTAGGTTCGTTCTTGGTATGGATTAACGGTAGTTGGAGGGACATGAATGAATGTTCGGAGCAACACTTCACATGGAAGAAGGTCCAGCTTCATTGATATCCTTTAGCCTGAAAAGGGGCTAATGTAATGAATTGTGGAAAGACAGAACAAAGTCATTAACAAATCTCGAATATGGAAATGAAATTATTATCTCGAGAACCAAGATTAAAGTGCTGAGGCAGCCCCCTAGGAGAAAATTCCTGACAAGAATAATAGAGGGACGAAAGAGAAATGGAAAGACGCGATTCATGCCCGAGCGTAATTGACCTCTACGAATCAACCGGCGATCAATATCCATCAGAGTGGTCTCGTTCGTCACTCATAACGTGCTCATCGGGGAAAACATCGATTTTACGATCACTTCTAAAAGGGTTATGGCAAAAAAAACGTTTTTGGGGGTCGAAATTAGTGCTGGGAAATCGACTGCCATGAGGTCATCAGAAGGAGTGACGTCATCACCCACTAATGGTAAACATGTGTGGACATGGACATATTTAGGAAATATTTGTTTAGTAATGCAACTCAGCACCCTAATACTAACAGTTTTACTGTCTTTTTTTGATATCCAAAAGAACTAACAATGGACGGTCGCGCACCGGCCTCAAGGTTTTTGTTCCTACTATGTATCGTTGAAGAGCCCCTGGCAATCGAACAAACGGACCTCAGAATCGTGATCTACGTGGTTGATTTACCCTAAAACAATGTCTTTAGCCCATTCGGAGACCTAATGTTGTTCACAGGAAATGCACAGGAGGTCCACTCTTACAGAAGATATCTGATAAAAGATATGAAAATATTTTATCCTTGAAAATCACAAAATTAAATTTAATTTAATTTATCTACATCGAATCGATGTGACGACATGTACAAGAATAGCACAGAGAAGAAAATGGGGACAGTGAGGGGAGGGATGGGGGCCCTCA
>JACMIF010003520.1:0-11412 GCA_014805445.1 Diplogasteroides magnus
CGTGTCTCTACTCTCTGAGTAGCGGTTGTCTCTGAATTTTGGGGACAACCGCTCCGCAGAGAGTAGAGACAAGACGAATGCACTAAACTACTCGCATGCGACGCCCTATTTTTTTTAACTAGTTCGAGATTATGTACGCTCGTTAGACAACGGTGCCATGTTTGTTTGCAATTTCATCTTTTTTCGAGTCTTTTATATGTTTCACGTATGCGATAAAAGGGGAAAGGAGGTTCCGAATGTCAATAGTACTTGTGGGTTCTCGTAAAACTGTTTAAATAAAAAAATGTTTCAGAAAGCCCGGCGAGTACGCTTGGTCCGATGGCAGTGCAGTCTCGCAATACGTGGGATTCTGGGCTACTGGACAACCAGAGGAAAAGGAGGGACGCTGTGTGACGGTGAGTCCCTAAATTTTAAATGTTATCATGGGCATTTTCGCCACAATATTGAAATTGCCTACAAGCATGTGTGTTCATGTTTGACGGATTGATTGTTATGGCGAGTTGATGCCTATGAGTTATATACCGCTTTATGTAATAGTTGAGCGAAAGGCGAGAGCGCTGTGCACATTTGGTCCTTAATATTGAAATGGATACTGCACGGATATGACCTCAACGATGGTGTCCATGTCAACGTTGTGGAGCAACTGTCCATTAGGGTTTCTAAATCAATAGTCAAATTCATTTTTGATTCTTCCATTCTCCGCGGAGCGGTTGTCTGTCGCCCGTAGAGACCACCGCTCAGCGGAGAATGGAAGGATCAGAAATGAATTTGACTATTGATTTAGAAACCCTTCTGTCCATGACGCTCCTATCATTCACCCATTAAGTTTACTATGAAGACGATCAACTAGAATTACCGTTTGTGTTTATGCTTGACGATTATAGGTAGTACTTTACATGTGTCATCAACTAGTATTATATATTTCATCTACAGGTGATCGTGGGCACTCTGCCAGAATGGCGTCGATCTCCCTGCAATCTCCTCTCGTCGTTCATCTGCCAGAGAACAGCGTGCGTTGAAGGTTGGTGGTTTTGATTTTATTACACGAACATGGATGGCAGTCACCCCACTGTCCTCATGGCTAGACTATCGCTTTTCGTCAAATCATGAAACATAGTCGAAGATGATATTGCTATAATAGCTGTAATGACTCTGCACGCGGTGAATATTGTGTTCTTCTTTTTTGGCAATGGTCTAGACGAGAAATTGTTGTTTTTGCCACATAGTAGTTATTCATCACTTGACGAAGCATATTTGGGATTTTAATATATTTCTGATTGACGCGGTAATTGCCTTCTTCTTCATAGTGTAATCATGTCCCCGGATAACGCTCATGCGTTGGCGTAAACGGCCATCACGAAGACATTTGACCTCTTCATTCATTCCTCATCCTGACCGGATGACATATTTCCCTCTTCTTTCTCGGTCTATCACCGCCCTACAATGTGCGGACATGTGTGGTATGCAGGCCGTGTAGTGCGTAAAACTTTTATGTACTTCTCCTGTTTCGGACATTTTCGGGTTATGACAAAGAATATGGTCCGCGCACTAATACGGACATGACTGTAAGATATTATTAAAGAGAAACTAGACATTTTTAGAATCATGTTGATTGAAGTTACAAGTCTGATGGATACTGCGAATTTCCCAAACCAACCTAAATATTCTGTCCGTGAAGCATATTTGTTTCGCAATCCTTGTACGATATGCTTTCCTAATTTTATTCTGGAGGATTTTGCCAATTGTTCTACGCGCAAACATGTTGCGAACCTCTCTTTCAGTTGTAATGGGAACATTTATACCTCGGACGAGTGGCTGTTTTCTCCAACTGTTTTTACTTGTAGCGCCGGACACATTCTCATAGGTGTGAAAGTGAAAGGACAGCGAGACAGAGAGAGTGCGAACGGTTGCGCAATCGCTTTGAGAGGGGATTGAGAGGCTTCGTTGTAAATTCCCTTATAACAAAGAGCAGTCTTTTACATTTGCTGGACAATCGATGCATAACTGCAGTGATTTTGAGTAGATAGCGATTAGGGATCAAAAGGCCCCTACCTATTCGATTACGAGATAGATTACATCTGACTGTGCTTACTCCAGTAGCGGTGTGAATTGATAGAGCAAAGGCGGTGTGAATGCAACCTTGACCCTCCAGGGTGTTAGTGAATGAATGGGGGAATGAACAAGACAAGGGTGAAATGGAGATAAATGGAAGTCGAGAACAAAACGGGATGGAGTTTACGAGATCGTGAGAGTGTGAATTGGGGGTCATACTATGGAAAAACGGTTGCAGACGGAAGCGGTGATTGGGGCAAGATAACATGTTATTTTCACGTTGTGAAACATATTCGAAAAAATTGATAACAAAGTTGCTGAGCTGCTCGTTGACCAAACTACCTATGACTACACCACACTCGACAAGAAGTATAAATATTCTGGGTGAAAGACTAGTGCCCCAGGGATATTTACATCATACTGAAGAAATGAACAGACGCACCGTGAGAATGATGGTGCCTCAGCCCGTTTCACATTTACGGCTGTCTTTCACAAGTAAATGAATCCCTTCCAGGCTCCCTCTTCTGTCGTGGCGGTGGTTGTGCAGCAGCAAAGGATGTGTGTAATGGCAGAGAGGAGTGCAGTGATGGAAGCGACGAGGATAACTGTCCGGGTGAGTACAGCACCTTATGATTACTAATCACTTACTAGGGCATCTAACTCGCCAAAGAGACTTCTCATTCGTCTAGATTCAGCGCAAATGTTGAATCTAAGTTTTATAAACCATACGACGGAAAATGCACCCTTTTTCGATTCGAAGCCCTCTGGACTTCTCTGCATTGATAAATAGTTGTTGAAAACGAGTGCTCCGGAACAATCAGAGAATAATTTTGCGAAATATCTATGTTTCATGATGTATTATTAGCAAATTTACTCCATAAGTTGCAATTCCGGTCTGCTGTCTCTTTCAAAATATAAAAATACATTGAGATAAATTGGCATATTTAATTTTATGCCTTGAGTAAATCATTGTGGACGCAAAAATATGATATTATATTCAATTGTAGCTAAATATCTATTCTGTTTCAGCAACACCCTGTCGAGTGCACCAGACCGGAAGAAATGGCAAAATCTCCTCTCCCGGCCACCCCGCACAGTACGGGCCTGCCGAGAACTGCCAGTGGGTGCTGGAGGCGCCAATGAACACAAGAATCGAGGTAGGCCGACAGTTATATACAATTCCGAAATTGACACATGATTTTGAATTCAAATTTGGTTCCTCAGGAATATTTATGCCCATAATTAGGAAAATTGTTCTTGTTTAATGGGCGAAAGGAAGCTGCATCACGGGAGATTTGAATCGTAATGTGTTTTTATTATTGAAGCAGCGCATGGTGAACCTTTCATTGGCGATTGCAGTCAAACTGTTTGATTCCGAAATGTTTTGATGTTGATCGATCTGAGAAGCACAAAGGGCTTAAGTTTCTGATCCTCCATTATTGTTGATTATTCAGAAAATTGCCCAGCGATAACCAGAAAAACCTTAGCATGTTTTCTGCGGCATTACTTCCTAAACGCAAGACTTGGTTATTCAAATTATAAAATGTTTATTTCAGCTAGTCTTCGACCATTTCGACACTGAACCCATGGTAGACATTGTTACGATCACGGAAGGACTGCCTGGTTAGTCATCTTTGTTCATTTTAGTCGCACCCTCTCTTACACCTAGTCAGCCAGTCGGTCAGTGTATGAGATAATTGCTGACTGAATCCTTGTCGGTGTATTTCATTATTTCTACATTTTCTCTCTCTCTCTAATTTACAACCAACCAAATCACTTTGCAATCCGATAACTTATAAACAATATCTGTTGCATATATGAACGAGATGCTTGTGAAGAGAATCTATTTTAGACAATTCGATCTCCTCACGACCTAAGTGTAATGAGTGTACTCAATTATGTGAACATTTCAGGAGCCCCAGCCAACGCTTCCATCCAGTTGGGAACAATCTCCGGAAGACCGAAGAGTGATTCACTCAAGTTTTATAGGTGTGTAATATTTTTTTGTTTTTCGTCCACCATTCGAAGACGGAATCAACCCTAGAAATTCCGCTGAGCTATAAATAGTTGATGAAACGTATATTTTATGACCTGGTATATTACTAAATATTTGACAATGTACCTTCTATGAAGCACAAAAAACCAGTTTGCAATATATGTTGCCCCGGAATGTGCCTTTAAATAATGTTAACATAAAACATCTTTTAGCAACGGCAACATCCTCACCGTTCGATTCCGTAGTGACCGAGCAGTGTATGCGAGTGGATTCACTGCCGAGTGGAAAGCAGGTCGGATTTTTAATTCCAGTGTCTTCAATAGCAATTGATACACAATTGTAAGCAACAGCGCTGTAACAAATAGATACATAAAATTCGTGGTTAATCGGTAGTGGTCAGCCATTTCATTGGAAAATAATACCAATAACACAATCCTGTCACCACGATCTTATCTTCTCAGACTCATCCAGTTTTTATATGACATAAAATAGGGCAGAACATTCCTTGTAATTTCGTCACGTTATTCTTTACTGAGGATGGTGCGTTGTTTTTTGAGAAACCAACAACACAATCATGCGCTCTTATCTAGTCCGTATTGGCAATAAAATTTGTAAGAACAACAATTCCAGGGAATTGCATTAGCAACTGACACGAGTGAGTAGTTGATGTGTCAGTTTGTATGTGAATTACGGTTGTATTTCACCTATCATACATCTCAAAAAGTATAGCTATGTTGAAACATAATAACTGACAATCCCAACGAGATAGTTTTTCTATCCAAAACAACAACACACTTGCAGTTCCCTTCACTTGTGGCGGTTCTCTGACCGCTCAAGCCTTCGGTCAGGTCCTCTCCTCTCCCTCCCATCCCTCTGCCTTCCCTGCAGGGGCAGAGTGTGCCTGGCTCGTATCGACCACCCCTGGACAACTACTCACGCTCAGTGTAAGTGTGCATGTTTGCCCCTAGCCTTCCATCAGCAGCGTGGCGCAGTGGAAGCGTGCTGGGCCCATAACCCAGAGGTCGGTGGATCGAAACCACTCGCTGCTAATTCGTTTTTGCTATTTTTCCGAGTTGTAATGAATGCTTTTTAGCTCGAAGACATGGATTTGGGAGGCTCGTTGCTGGAATTTTACGACGGAGAGACGCCTGGGGCTCCGGTTCTAGCGAAATTCGGAGAGAGCAGCGTGTCTAAGCTGAAAGAGGCAGTGGCTGGTGGACTGGAACACGTTATCTCAACTGGAAGCAATGTCTACGTGTACTTCCGAGCGGATTCTTACGCCAAACCGACGAACGGATTCTCGTTGAGCTATAAGAGAGGTGAGATACTCATGTTTTGTATTTATTTGTTTACGAGATACCTAATAACTGTGAAATTTCATGTTTTCAAAATACCAGAGATTATAAGATAAATACCATCACATATGCAACATGGCATCCTCAATGCTCTTGACCATTTCATTTTCCAATCATTCTGAGTTTTGGCAGTTAAATATATAAATCGACCATATTTCAGGTTGTGACATCGTCATCCGCCGTCCTTTTGGTACTCTTCTCTCGCCCGGAGCCACTGGAAAGCTCCCATATCCCGCGGGTGAGATACCGTTCTAATGAATCAATCTCCCACTAGCCTCTCATGTTGTGTGAATGAAAATTGTTTCACGCCGCACTTTCATGTCTAATCGTCCCTATGGTTGCATTAATTTTTGAATCTTTGTGATTCCAAGAAGACTTTCCTGTCTAATGACAATCAGAGTGATTGATAGAGATTGCTGCTATGAATCTCGATGCATAACCTGAACACGGAGAGTCTGAAGAGTTCCATTACAGTCTTCAAAGACTTTCATTGTAGGAGTCGACTGCACGTTCTCCATTGAACTGCCCGATGCATCGCCCGATCACGCACTCTCATTGGTCGTGCACCACTTTGACGTGGCCGCCAATGACTACCTTCAGGTATAGCATTTCATTTGTCTCATAACGTATAGACGTTTACCGGAGCGTTTTTGTGACATTCCAAGTTTTCTTGCGACCGCTGCCATGCAAAGTATTTTCCAGGACTAGCATATGTATTAGAGACCGATCTGTGTACATATGTATTAGCGTTTCTAAATCGGGAGTAGAGTGCATTCGTCTGTTGTCTTTTTCATGAGGAGCGGTTGTCTCATTCATGCAACAGACAACCGCTCCTCATGTATCAGACAACAGAAGAATGCACTCTTCTCCCGACTTAGAAACCCTAATATGTATGCAACAGAGAAGTAATAAAGGTCGTTATGCGTATCCCGAATTCGATACAGCCGATTTCATAAGTTCTATAAGTAAAATTTCTCCTGCATATCTATCGCATTTATCTTCTTTAGATCTTCGAGGGCTCCGCCAAAGGCAGTCCGCTGCATGATGGAGAAGGATTCACACTGTCAGCCAGGCCGCCGACTCAGGTTTGTGTGATTTTGGCGGTTGAACGATAGAGAGGTGCTAACGATGTTTGTGGTGAAATGGGCGCTTGCGCCGTTCAATTTGGCGAATTTGTCTATTTTATCAGTAGGGCGGAAATGTGAATGGTGCTCATGTTGTTAACCCGATCCACTTACCGCAATACTATCATTTTCCGTGAATAAAAATCCGGCGAACAAGAGCAGTACCGCGGAACGTGGAGAGATCAAAATACTCATATGTCTTGCTCAAAAGCTCGTAAGATGAATGCCGTCCAATTATATGGGGTGTTCGATAGTTCGAGAATACATCAAATCAATTTATGTTCCAATTCGAGTTAATCGTTGATCCTTGCTTGCATGCTTTACACAGTATTATGAAAAGGGGTTTCCACATGCAAGAACAAAAACACACTCGGCACACCACAATACTACACCACAATTGAGGTTTAGTCTCCCGCCGCGAAACCCCTGATCATTCAATTCAACATACGGTAGAAATGCAGCGAGAGACAACAGGCTTGCGGAGGGGGAAAAGAGGCAGACGGTGTTCATGTATGCAACACGCAAACTATAATACACTTGAACACAATATTCTAGTATTTTTCGTATATTTGTCTCTGAAAAATATGCAACACGAACATTATATAAGTTATTCGACCGGTTTGTTCTTGCATGTGGCACAATACTGTGTTTACCTGACAACCCGTTTAGCTAAATATTACAAATCAAGTACGTTTCTCATAATGTACATAATCGCGCAAGTGAAAGCAGAGTAATAATTGCTGACATCTCATGATTTGTAAAATTCAGATAGGTAAAAAAAAATAAAGATGTCAATTCAGATGCAATGTCGTCAGTCGCGTGCCCTCGTACAGTTCCGTACATCCGGCATCAAGCGAGCCAGTCACACAGGATTCAACATCACCTTCTCAACTAGTAAGTCAGAGTTCGCACCATTATTGGCTAGGCTTTCGAGAATTCTAATCAACCTATTCTCCAATGAGTATTTGTCTCTAGATCTAATGTAGAACCGCCCTGTGGAGATTGGGGAGCATCAAACACATGTTACAAACTCCATATCCTGACTCTTCAATAATTCTTCTCAACGCAATAGCATGACATAGCATTGCACTTCTGTTTCGCAATGCATATATGAGTTCTTCGAGCGCAGTTGAAAACGCTGCAGATAGTTGTTAGTGCGCATAAAATAAAACAAAAACAAATCATTGAACGAATGGCCCTTCAGATTGCGCCACGCTCGTCAAGCCCGCGTCCGTGTCCCTCTCCACCAGGAGCACTTCTTACGGAACCAAGGTATTTATTTCTTTTCTTCTTGACTTGGAATTATCGATGCGTGAAGAATCGGTATTCACTGTTATTCACGATTTTTTGATCGTCTTATTGACAAGCGAATTACTTATCCAGGGAAAATCCAAAATTTTGAACTTTAAAACCTTTTATGGATGTGGTAATCATTCAGGTCGCCGTTTCTTGTCCCAAAGGCTCCGAGTTCATAAACGGCCGTGGTTCCTCCTTCGATACAATCTGTGAAAGGGGAGGGCGATGGACGGAGGAGGAGGTGCCCGAGTGTCAACGTTAGTCTCATCTACTCGTTTTTAGAACGCACTTAATTTGGAATTTAGGATGAATTCATTCCGTTGAGTTGCACTCCCTACCGGAGACTTTTCGGCCGGTAGATTAAATCTGAGCCATAGACATTTGCGCCACAATAGCCCAAATTTCGAAGGTTCTCCTTTTTGCCATCTCACTAACCAGCAGTTATAATTACGTAAGGCAGCAGTTATGCATGTAACGTGAACAAATGAGGAATTTTCTTGGATTCTGCGTTCGCTTAGAAATCGTGTTAGAAATATGCATCACCACTCGAATATGTAGTGAAAAGTGCGCTGAATTCGGTATTCGTTGAGCATGAGAGTCATAAAAATAAAATAAAAATTCAGCCGTCTACTGCTCTCCCGTGCCGCAGATCGCCAATGGATTCGCAGTTTCCGCAACGAATACGACATACGGAGGAGTGGCCAAGTGAGAAAATATGTTTATTCTCGCTAATTTATTGTGACACAGTTACGTGAAAGTAGCTATGAGTGTTATGCATCCTAATTGAACTGTCGCTCTAGTCTATTTATCTCCCAGTTGAAACATATTCCGAACAACGAAATAGAACGTAAAAATGAGAGAGCAGGGTGGCATAGAGGTGTGAGACGCGTACTAGGAATAACAGTTCGGATATGATGCATAATAGTTGGCTTCCCCGTGCATATTTTTTCACAATGCATTACACATCCACTAATGTTCAATTTGATGAAGGAGAATTTACTAGGGGTTCAAAAACGGTAAATTTGTCGTCATTCTTCTCCTCCGCGCGGTTGTTTAATTCCCTCATAGACAACCGCGCGGCGGAGAAGAATGACGACAAATTTACCGTTTTTGAACCCCTGGAATTCACGAACCTCCAAACTCCGTTGCATGAGAGTCATGAATAACTGTAACTGTGAGTTCTCAGATACGCCTGCTATGATGGCTTCTCGTTCACTTCCGGCAAGAAATCCGAGGAGGCCAAGTGCGGCGACGGAGGAAAGTGGAGTGCACTGCCGGTGTGCAGAGGTAAATAGTAATCATTGTTTTTTGAACATTTGTATGTCTCGCAACCCATCACCATTAGAAAACTTTGCCCTTGGAGATATTATACTGTTTGTGAAACATATCGTATGCATTTCCTATAGTGTATGCCCCAAAAACTCAGCTCAACAAGCGAATTGGAAAATCTTTTCTCTGTTATTCGCCACTTGCAAAACCAGCAACAATCCAACAGTCTGGTAGTACGGATTTTCATAATGTCCACGATTCAGCCGCCTCATGCCCTCCCCTCCCGCCATTCGACCATGGAGACAGAGTGACCGCCTTTGGAGATGGATCGGGATATGGAAGTGTGTACAGATTCGAGTGCGCACCTGGATTCAGAAGGTAAATATTCTTTTTCATATTTTATTTCATATTATCTCGAATATTCCTCCTCGATTGTTGCTTTCATTATCTATCGATACAAGTAACCAGTTAGAAACGTACACTTTGCAGAGTTAACTTATCCAAAAATTTTGGGTTTAGCTTGCGAAATGTTAATTTCGATATAATTCGTTTACAGAAATGGAGCCGCATCCCTGCTGTGCCAGAACGACGGCAAGTGGAGCTTCGAACAGCCGATATGCACACGTAAGACTATTTCCTTTTATCCTGCCATTCACTTCTGCCGGTTCTTGTCACAGTTTATCTTTTTGCCCCCACTTTGATTTGCGGTGAATATTGTTATAGCAAAACGGTATTATATCAAAGCCGTGTGACATATAATTTTTGACCCCAGTCATCTACCCATGTAATAATGATTCAGGGGGTATGTGAGGAAAAGAAGAGCTGAGCTTCCTTAATAGAAAAATTCAGGACTGGAGTGCCCCACAATCCCCCGTATTCCCAATGGTCGACTACTGGTGCAGCGGCCGTTCCTCTTTGATCAGACTGCAAAGGTGGGCAACAAAATTTTGTTTTCACTTTTCAGTTATTTTTTAAACCCAACATTCTGTCTTAACAACCCTGAAGTGATCACTTCTTTTATGTGGCCAGCGTGAAACATAACCAAATTGACTTTTACAGTTTTTTAAATTTATTCCTTAAAGCAACCGCTCCGTCTGGATTAGAATGAGGTGTTCACTTCGCTTATGTGTACTGTGTAAAACATAAAAACATTGTCGACTCAACAAATCTCTGTGATTTTTTTCTTGCCGAATCGCCCGCTCATAATTCTTTAAAAAAACATCCACAGCTTTAAATAAATAGGTGCAATGGGGTGATCCTCGATGTCATCTGCAAAGGAAAGCGGGTACACTCAACTCGCATATGCAACACAAACAGTTAATGTTTCATCCGGTAATTTCCAGGTCATCTGCAATGAAGGCTTCGCCCCTGAAGGCCCTTCACAGGTGCATTGTCTCTCCAACCAGACACTTTCCACTGTTGCTGAATGTATGGATGTGGATGAGTGCGCGACCAGCTCGGCTAAGTGAGTCTCGTGTTTTTTATTATGTTTCATTGAGTTTCTGGCTCTAGTTATCTGCAAACATTACGTTGAACAGATAGTTCTTGCTTACGTTCGTTGGACTAAAAGAAACAAATAAAATATTTTCCCAGATGCGACCAGTCGACGACCAAATGTGCCAACAGACCCGGAGGCTATGAGTGTGCATGCCTGAAAGGGTTCCAGCCGGAACTTGGTTAGTTTTAGTTGATATTGGTAGCTTGGTACGTCATATCCCGTGTGACCCGATCAGCCTGTTGGTACAAGTGAACAGAGAAGAATTACGTAATTTCATAAGATACATTAGTCACATTCAGAATGCGAAAACTCCGCCGTTCTTGCGACCACGAGAGTCTCTGTCTCATCCAAGGTAATCGCATTTATGAAATTCGATTATGTTTCACGGTGGGCGTAATTTGATGGATTAGCGATTCCTAGTGCGAACAATTTCAAAACGAAATAATATTATAAAATAATACTAAAGACCTCCAACAAGAAGGTTTTAGTGATCAACTAGTGTGAATTCGGTTTAGATGAGTTTCTGCTTGAGCTTATTAATTATATTACTCATGATTCGTCTTTCGACTGGCGCCAATAAATAACTTAAACGACAAACTATTAGGTTGCAAAGAAAGTCTTGCACGATTTTTTCAAAAGCATCTATCTTTATTTAGAGAAGCTGCGCAATTTCAAAGTATGTGGTTATGTATAGTAGGCAGGCACGCCAATCTGGCACAAAAAATGTGGGACTGCATGCATCTTGTTTCTGGAGTTATGGCAAACAGTATCAGTTTGACCACTTCGCAGGTCCTCAACATCGGATTTCTCGATTTTTCCCGG
>JACMIF010003521.1:0-14376 GCA_014805445.1 Diplogasteroides magnus
GTTAACGCACCAACTCCTGCTGTATTCCGAAATCGAATGCTACTTATGGACAGAAACGTAATTGTACCCAATTCCTCAATCAAGGATTAAACCACCCGAGAAATCGTTCATCGACGGGACAAACCATTCTTTGATGACTCTTAAAACAATCCTTTACCCCTGAATGTCTATCAGAATGGATAAACAGTATGGATGTAATCACAAACTTCACCACTTCTCACTCAAAGATGGCTAAAATGACAATTGTTAACTGTGAAGTTGGGAAGTGCTGAAGTATGGGATGAACGCCTCTGGAGCTGGCTTGAAAGCAGTTAATTCTATGCCCCCGCGATACTTTCTTGAGAATCGGGAATATCTATTAGAGGTGCAAGAATCCCTGAAAGCATGGCCATGTAAATAAGCAGGATCGAACTTCGATATTATTTAGAGTCACAACGGAAATTACTGAAGAGCAAAAATTACCAATGGCATTTTTTTAAACTTAGATGTGGTCTCACAAAGGCATCAATTCGCCTTAATTCAAAAGCAAGTAAATATGAATATTTTTGAATTACCCAGTGCTTTGGTCAGGTCTACTGGGTCATGCGGCGCGGTCGCGGTGCGGTTGCGTCATAGTGTATTATATGGAGCGAAAAGGGTCATGGACTTGCTCAGTTCGGTGACGCCCGAAATTATCGTTCTCATCAGTAGATTCCTTCTCACACATGATCTCGACAAAGTTAACAAACGGTTAGGTTCTTGTTTATTTTGACATTAACGCGTAGGTAGCACCAAATTTGGAGGCCCGTCACAGAGCAAAATATGCGACCTGACCAGGGGGCAAGGTAACAAAACTTTTTTCTATCAATTTTCTAGCAAACTGGAAATTCGGCAAATTTCTGCTATAACGGCAAATCAATTTACGTTGATTTTGGAGTTTAAAAACCAGGGGTTCAAAAACGGTAAATTTGTCGTCATTCTTCTCCGACGCGCGGTCGTCTATCACGGAGTGAGAGAGCCGCTCTTCGGAGAAGAATGACGACAAATTTACCGTTTTAGAACCCCTAGTAAAAGCTTTTTTCATTATAATTACTCCCTTTTCACTTCTAAAATTCGACATAGTTTGTTATTGTAAGGATATATTTTCTGCAATATTTTGATCAAAAATTTATTTTGCGAAAAAACCCAATATTATATCAGGCATTTTAGGCTTTAAAATGTCATCGATGACAATCGAGGAGCTCTTTATGCCGACCTCGTCGGAATACTCATCGGGCCATTAGATCCCTCATCTCTGTTCGAAACACGAGACTTCTTCATCAGCTGTTATTTGCCAGGCACTTTCAAAGTCAGGAATTGAGCATGCATACTATATTTTAGGGGTTATACGTAGGGACCGCAAACGCGCGATTTTTTTTGTTCCCGGCGAGTTTGCCCTATGTGAGGGTCCGTATCGGCGCAAATGGAAAATATTTTGTTGAGTTCAAGTGTTCTAGGCTAAATGAAGATCGAGGAGTCGAATGGTGAACTTTTTGAAATCCGGGATGTGCGTGAATATGGGATCGGATATGGATCACCCCTTATCCGAAGATGTCGCCCTCTAGAAAGTAGATAGATCGATTCGTCTTGTCGAAAAAACCTAAGCAACGAAATTTTCATGCAAATCGGCCCATGATTTTTGGAATTTGAAACTGAAATTTGAAATTTCAACATTCAGTAACTTTTGAAATGAGAATTTTTTTGAGAATCGATCTTTTAGAGTATGTTCATAGAGCTTATCTTTCAAATTGTCAGCAATGAAAAGTTATCATATTTGCAAATGCGAAGAGATTTTATCAATTCAATCTTCAGTCTACATACCAGAATATGTCGCCTCTTGAAAAACGCATATATTATTGATTACGGATTGTTTGAAATAGTTGTGAAACGATTTTGGAATTTCGTCCACGAGGTTTTTCGCAGAATGCGAAAAACCGCTAAATCTCGACGAGAGAGGCGGCCAGAGAGTGTGGGAGAGTGAGAGAGCGCAGAGAGCGCGGAGAAATGCCAGGGGGTATACTTCCCTTCATTAGGGCCCGGGAAGAGGTGTCGATGTGATTTTTTGGATATCGACTCTTACACACTTGATCTACGTCTGAGCCAAATTTTGATCCGATCGGACCATTTTGAAAAAAATCGTTTGGGGAGAGGGAGGGGGAGAGGGTGGACGCTTTTGACTCCGTTTGAAAGGATGCCGCGGGCGAACGTTTTGAGATAACAAGATGATTTTTTGGATAATGATTTTTGCAAACTTGATCTAGGTCTGAGCCAAGTTTGAGCTCGATTGGACCATTTAGGAAAAATCGTTTGCGGTCCCTAGTTATATTAGAGCCCCTGCATGTCACGGACAAATAGTCAGAATTGCTTGAAGACGTTAAAAATGGGGCGAATTTTAGGAGAAAACAACTCGATTTCATTTCAAATGCAATCATTGCACTTCGGTATATAAGGAGGAGAAGGCGACGAAGAGATGGATGAGGGACCTGAACAATCCCTTTGAGGGCAGGACTGCTGGAGGAGTGCGCAAAGTTCTACTTGAATGGACGTGAGTTCTGATTAAAGAAGCCGTAAAGGGAGATTTATTTGCATGCACTTTTGGATATCAGTCTCTCCAATTCCCTTCTTACTCTCTCGTTGTCAGAGTAGACTGCTCTGACGACAAGTGGGGGAATGGAGAGACTGATACCCCAAAAGTGCATGCAAATAAATCTCCCTTTACGGCTCCTTTAATCCACAGAAGAACGCATAATTAAGCGGCATAAGGTTGCATATCTTTTCGACCAATCCAAATTATTGACAAAACTCTGAAAAAACTTAGAAAAATTCTCGCTGTTAGATTCGTACCTGCACATACACAGCGATGTATTCCGTTGCATTATGCCCGCTATTAGCCGTCACTTATGTCGTTGAACAATTCTTCTTCAGACAAATTCCGATATGTGAAGCTACGGGTCGTTGCTCCAACTGACGAACTGGTAGACGCGATGTTGTCCATACTGGATGAACATTATGAGGTATCTGTTAGGGGTTCTAAATCGGAAGTGGAATTCGGAATGCCGTCCCATTTGTTTACTCGGAAGTGGATGCAAATCACTTCCGAGGAGGCAAGAGCGCTGCCGATTCGGAATTCCGACTGACGAGACTCAAACCACTCGGAAGGACTGCCTTTCGGTCGGAATTCCGAAAAATTGCGCACTACGATGAGAGAGCATAGAAAGGCTAGCGTGCCATGCCGGCACGGAGGACAATGACGAATTAAGTTAGCGACACTGTATTGAGTGATCAAACTTTTCTGTGCTCTCTCCTCTTAGTGCGCTATTTTTCGGAATTTCGACCGAAAGTCAGTACTTCCGAGCTCGCGAGTCTCGTCAGTCGGAATTAGTGTAGTCTGAACGAAACCGATAGATGACACTATGGACAGAAAACAGATTAATTCGCGTTTCGCACGAAAGTGCAGATCGGTCGTTCTCCAATGGAATGATTTAGCCGATAGTGTCGTCTAACACGGTAGTTTCGAGTTGGAATATGTTTCGAGAAACTGTATGACCACTCAAGGAAAATAGGAGAGATAGAATAGAGACGCAGGTTTCCCTTTCCTCCTCGAAGGGAAAAGGAATTCGCGCTCTTCATTTTCCTCTTCTCTTCCAACGGGATCTGTCAGCGCATTTCCCCTTCATTCTACACGAAACTATCGCATGCGACCGATACTATCGTGATAGAGTGGATAGTAGGGTAGGAAATCCAAGCGAAAGTGCACATTTCGGTCGTCTAATTCCCTCGGAGCCGGTGTCTCTCTCATGTGATGGACAACCGCTCCGAGTGAACTAGACGATAGAAATGTGCACCTTCGCTTGGATTTCCTACCCTAGTGGATAGACGAAACTATCGTGAATGCTTTACATTGGAAATACACCGGTCAGCACTTTCGTCACGAAGAATGAGACATGACTCGCTGTTAAACGATACTATCGGTTAGAGACCGTGAATCGCACATCAATCTCACCTCGAAGTGCATTCGTTCTCTCGAATTCTTTTTGAAGCGGTTAACTTTTTTAGCTGATAGACAACCGCTCAGAGAAGAATCATAGATAGCGAATGCACTTCGATGTGCGATTGATGTGCGATTCACGGCCTCTACTACGAAGACAGAATGAACGCGAGAGAGCATTCCGTCTCTCTGTGCTCTCCATCGCGCGGTCATATCTGGTGTGTAGACGGAATGCACTTTCGCGTTCATTCTGCCTTCCCTAGTCTCTACTATCGGTTTCGTCTAGACAACCCTAGTCGGAATTCCGAGTCGGTAATGCAAATCGACGGAATTCCCGGCTCATTTTGCATGCCGGAATTCCGACACTTCGGAAGTAAAAGGTAAAGGTAAAGGTAGACTTCGGAAGTGCCGAATTAAAACCCCTAGTATTACGCATCCTATCCCAACTGTTATTCCTAGTACGCGCATCACACCTGGATGCCTCCCTGGTCTCTCACTTTTACGTGCTACTTCGTCGTTTTGGAATATGTTTCACACGTGAGATATAGAGGCCACAGCAACAGTTCAGTTAGGATGCGTAATATCTATCAATCAATTTCTTGGATAAGAGGACGACAGTAAAGGTCAGGGGTTCTAAATCGGTAAATTTGCCCTCATATTCTCCGGAGCGCGGTTGTCTATCAGAAAATGAGACAGCCGCGCTCTCGAGAAGAATGACGACCAGACGATCTAGAACCCGTAGTAAATATCGGTTCGCCCTTCAACTCATGGTTTTCCTTCTGGAGTGTAATTGAAGTTTTAAATAGATGTAGCACTTATGACTGCAATATACTATCAGAAGAGGATAAGAGTAATATACATCCTAACCGAACTGTTATACCCAGTACACACGTTACGTTTTTTGACCGACTGTGTCTCTCCCGTTTTACGTGCTATTTCGTCGTCTGTCTAACCATCCGGCGTGATTTGAAATATGTTCGACAACCGCTCCGAGGAAATGAAACCACACAAATGTGTATACCTATGTTTGGATTCCGTTCCCAATGCAACGAGACTCATTCAAGGTGCATCAAGAACCGTCCATCAAGAATGGCGCTCAATCGACTTCTGAGCACCGGCCCGTGTTTCGAGTGCCTTCGTTCGCTACATTTGCAGCATTGGAGCATGGAGAGAAGTGAATTCGACCCTGTCGGGCTCGCAAAGTATTGTGAATCCTGGAAGGTGGTTGTGGAAGTGATGTTCAATCCCTTCGCGACGGAACTGAGGAGAACAGCGCAGGTATGTTGGAAATTTGCTACATAATCAAGAGCGACAAAACGCCAGATATTTGCGCATATCATTGCTCTGGGGGTTTTCTTCGCCATTCTTACACAAAAGTTTGATTTGTTATTACAGGAGCTCCTGCTGCGAAGTAAACCCATGGATGTGCACTTGAGGATGGAGTATCGGGACCCGATGGCGTTTGATGCTCTGAAGGAGGCGATTGGGGAGGAAACGGCTACTGTAGACGAAAGCGACACCGAAATGCATGCTCAGTATCGGCTTGGGGAGAGGGTTGTTCGGTTCTCGTTTGAATTTGCCGACCTTAATGCCCTCTTCGTCTTTGAGTCAAGCAATATTGGATTCTAGGTGTACATTCGCAAAATATAATGTAAAAGGCGAAATGTTATTTATGCATACGCTAGATAGGAATCTAAATATCATGTTCGAAGTAATTCCAATTCCTAATTCCGCGAGCCTACCGCGCTGAAGAAACAATAAGAAGCCAATTGTCACAGAATTTGGCAGCCTTATTGTTAGATGGTTCCGAATTAAATTGATCACAGCTGTCCTCTGCTCAATGTTGCAGAAATTTTGGAAATTTTGCACACAGTGACATGCAGGCGATGGCACAATGGCTTCTCCACAACAGCTGTCGAAACAGGCAGGCAGCCGCTCAAAATGGGCACAGTCTCGCACTCATTTCTCTCCACCGGACGGTTGTCTCTCGCTCTTTGGGGGAGGGGCGACAGCTAGGGAGAGAGGATTGAAATGATAAATTTTAGGTTCGAACGCAACATCTGTCCCGATCCCCCTCCCCAGTTCGCATGGGTAAGGATTCACTAAGGAACCGTTTGAGCCATTACTCCCCTAGAGCTCCTGCCATGCAAATTGACACGATCTCACTCAGTCATAGCCGAAGAATGGTTGTAAAGTGGATCGCTATTATTATTCATAAAACGGACCTGAAAAGGCTGGCACAAATGGCGATTTTTCGTCGTGTTATGCGCTAAACAACGGAAAAATTCTTATATAGAAATCTTGAAGCATATTTGAACACTCTGTGAAAAGCATGAATACGCGCTATCTTTGCATGCTGTTTGATGTAGACTAATTACAATTATATTTTAAGGAGGTTTTTGACTCATTTGGGCGAGGATAAACTGAAATATCAATCAAAATCATGAAATTGAAGAAAATTTCAGATATGTTTCAATGCGTCCTGAAATACTTGGACATATCAGTTCAGTTTACATGAATAATAGACGCGTAACTTTTGTCCCGATAGATGGGAAATGAAAGGTTCAAGCCATTCTCTAGGCCCTGATAAGTCGTCTCTCGTCATTTTATCTTCATTCCAAGGAAATTCCACAATTTGCCGAAAAAGTTTTTGCCGCCCAGGCCTGTAGCGGACGTCTCTCGCTTGAGACGGCTAATAAAACGGCTGTCAATAATTACATTCCTTTCCCCCAAACTAATCGTTACTACAACCAATTTTCATCGAAACCTAATAAGATGTCTCTGAAACGTATTCACCAAATGTTGCATCTTCATTCCTGCTTCTTCTTCAAAGCAATCATTTTCTTAAGGCAATTGAATGCTAGCCTCACGATAAGGACTATCATAACTAAGATGACAACAAAGACAGTCATAACAGCCCCAATAACATCTATCATGTAGTACTGGAAGAAATTGAGGTTCCTTCCGTGATGGTCCAATTGCCTCAGGGGACCGTGTTTAGCGAGAAATTCCATGTGACGCACGAACAACTGAAATTATTAGATGCCCTTTAGGTGACAATGGACGATTTTGGACCTGTACCCGGGGATTCACTCCATATGTATCGTCCATTGTGAGACTAGCGCATTAAAGTATAAAAAAGTTAAAGGTCTACTGGTATAAAGGGCGCGCGCTGAGGAGGGGAATCTGTAGTTCCCAGGAACTGTAGCGCACAGTATATTTTTCTAAACGATAATAAGTGCATTTTTCATTCGATTGAAGTCCGGGGAGCGGTTCTCAATCACGCGTACAGTTATCCGCTCCGCCGCTATTATACGAATGAGAAACTTAATTGATACAGGCTTAGAACACCTAAAAAAATACCTTCTTCACAGGAACCGGTCTGTCAGCGATGGTCTGAGCGATTTTTCTCGCCTTGTAACGGTACCTGAAAGTTGGATGAGTGGATGAAAGGCAATAACATCATGAATATTTGCGCCATAATAATGAAATGGACGGACGCGTTTAAATTTCACGGGCCGAAGTGTCCTTTACAGCTTTACGGTGTAAATTGAGCTCTTTGATATTTTCACTCACTTTTCATTGCTCAGCATCTCCGTGATCGCTCGCTCCAGAGGCCCCTCTGCTGCGAGTTCCGTTTTCTCTGCAAGGATACAACGTCACTCATTGTGAGGCAATATCAACCTGTTCATTTATCAGTTATTACATAGCCTATTATTCTTCATTCATAAAAATAAAGGGTTGATTTTGTATTCAGAAGCGAAGCCGGAGTGTGGTCTGCGCGTTTTTCATTATGTCACACAATTTGCACAAATATTCCTCTTGAACTATCTAGAGCAATAGTTGGAATGGATATTGTTGATATGAAAAAATACTTATTGACAAGCAACACAACTCGGTGGACCGAATATTCGAAACATTCCTTGCCATTAATCTTCCTCGTGCGGTCTTCTCTTACTGACAAGTGACCACCGGGCAACAAGAGAGAATGACGCGAAAAGTTAAATTACTAGCACTAGTTTTCGTCGCTCACTTCCACACTGTTATATAATACTGCAGGGCAAGTTAGGGTTCTACAAGGGTAATTTTATCGTCTTTCTTCTCCGCGGCGACGTTGTCTATCAAGGTATGAGACAACCGCGCGCTACTGAGAAAATTAACTACTAATTTACAGCTTTTAGAACCCACTCCCTACTACAGGTCTAGGTATTACTAAATTCACTAACCTAGATAAATGCCGATCTCATTCCTCACTACTTGCTGCGCGTTCCTGATCTGATCCGCGGCAACTGGGATAACGAGCAGAGGCACTCCTGAAATTAGTGTCTATGTGACGTCATCAATCGATAATTGTGGCTATGTCGTCATCAATCAATTTTGTCATTTATGCGTAAATGTCCGAAAACTTCGGAATAATACCGGCAGTGTTGGCTTCCATTGTGCTGCCCTGGCCACAGTGGGTGATGAACAGTGACAGGCGACGGTCTTCTGAAGAAAAAAGAATATTTCCCTCGGTTTTCAAAGATGGCTTATCGCTGATTTTAGGACCTCCTACCGCTGTAGTAAAAATGTGACATTTTTGCACTAGGAACCTGTTTATTTGGGCATGATTAAAGCTCGAGCTTAAAGGTGTAGATCACCGCGGGGACAGGCCGAATTGTAATGTCTATCATGATTAGGGCTGGCAGATAGTATGCGAGCTCAGTTATGTTTCTCGAAAGCTATAATTTTCCAGATCAGGTGAATCATAACCGAGTTCGCATACAAACTACCAACCCAAATCAGAATTA
Organism: Diplogasteroides magnus; assembly: GCA_014805445.1. Lineage (NCBI taxonomy): Eukaryota > Metazoa > Nematoda > Chromadorea > Rhabditida > Diplogasteroididae > Diplogasteroides > Diplogasteroides magnus. The sequence continues at coordinate 8,797 of JACMIF010003521.1, forward strand.
TCCGGACATAGGAACTGTGAAACATAACCTGGAAAATACTCATTCTACCAATGATATTCAGGATAGTTACCAGAACTTACTGAGCAAGTCCTTTTGCGGCATCCACGTCGTCTCGATGATGTTGGGAACGTCTCCGGAAACTCGATGTTCCGGCTTCTGCAAAGGTGACGGTAGAAGGTAAAGGTGTACGCATATCAAGCGCATGCGCAGAGGAGGGGAATCTGCTAGGAACGGCTTCTGTAAACATAGTCAATATGGTAAAACCGTCTGAAACTAATTGAAGACTATCCCTGATCCCACTATGACATTTTAATTATAAATCAATATTGCCTCAACTAACTACTAGATGCAGGCCACAAGAGCTCAGGTCAATTTTGTCAGGGGCTTCTCTTCGATTTCCTTCCAAATACAAAGCTCGGAATGAGCTAACGCTTAGAGTGGATGAATCATATAACATGATATAGAATTGTTTACATCAGAAGTCTCAGAACAATCAATGACGTACTTCAAATGCGATCAATAGATCTACGGCGAAACACATATTTTAAGGAAAAATATTCGGAATCGATCACACATTCACATCTCACTTGTGCTTCACACTTTACATGAAAATGTATTTTGAGAGAGTAAGACAATTTGTGGAAGGTTTTCATCTCGTAACATCTAACAATTCACCTCATACTCATACAAGCGGTTATCCCTAATAGTGAAAGACAATCGGGACCCGAAAAGTAGAGGAGACAAATGATGCACTTCTTTTCCGAAATGCGATGCCTACCTCATACTTCCAAATGAACGTCACGTCGGGGAACTTGGCGAACGTGTTTCGTATCGTTCTTTTGTACTCATCTGGCATGAGATGTGCCTTGGCGAAGCTTCCGAAAGAGAGGAGAACAGTTTGTGGGCGGAGATCCAGAATTTCAGACCACGTCTGAAATGACGCAGTGTCAGAAGATAAATAAATGCATCAATAACAACAACAAACAATCAGCCGACTCATCGTCTAAAATGTTAGGGTGCGAGAACCATGGCTTCGACGTCCATTTTTACCATTAGGGCGCAATTGTTCATGTCTCTCTTATCATTGGCAGTTTGATGACTTTATGAGTTATGTTTCATTGCTACCATTTATTTGAACAATATCTATACTCTCTGTGAAAGAAAATTCATAAAGTAAATAGTCGAATTGCGAACCAAAGTCGCTCTAGTAGTTCACCTTATTGAGATTTCCATCGCCGGGGGACACGACAATTCCCCCGATGTCCACGATTCTGAAGGCCGATGGGGTCGGAAAGTCGACGAGGGGCTCGGAGTTGCGGAAGACGAGGGAGGCGTTAGCGACGATGTCCTGCGATAAGGATGACAATACGGTAGGATCAGAGGGAGAGGCCAATGAACGGAAATTAATTGGAACTACGGTTGATCTTTTAATTTAGTCTCTTGTTCCACGGCAACAAGATAGACGCATTTATTCCACCCGTGGAATCCCGGGAGCGGTTCCATTTACGCCACCTTAGGATAAGCCCATACAAGTTTCTCTTTCAGTTTATATTGTATTTCTAACAACTTCGGCCGCGATGCGTCTAACATATCATAAACTATATCATTTGTTTGTTGCGTAGATGAAATAGCATTGCCTGATGTGTTGTCGGCACTTGTTCAGCTGTTGCCAGATTTCTCGTGCGGTCCATTTTTATATCATTCACCTTGGATTTCTACATGCTGCATTAGTAGGATTTCTTAGATTCCATCTTATTCTCTAATGAGTATCTACGTTTTGAACTCACCACAAGATTGGGAAATCCCGGAATGTGCAGGAACGGTTTCTGCACACGAGGCAAGTTTCGCCATCCGAAGTATTGATTGAAGACGATAAGGAAGAGGTTGAAGGCCCTCTCGGAGAAGGTCATCTTATCGCCCGTAGTGGCCATAAGGGCTGAAATGATTCATTATATTTTATACTCAAGGTGAACACTATAATGCTCGTGGAAGGAATATCGGCATAATATCTCAGCCATGAAACATATATGAAAATAGGAGAGCCTTGGACTTTGTGCCAAAATGGTGAAATAAACAGAAGAGAATGATGGCACTTTTCACCAATTTGGCGCATGTGTCTATGACGCACTTACATATCAGTTACGAAACTCATTAGGTGTTCTAAAACGGTAATAAAGTGCATTTCTCATTCGTCTAATCTCCGCGGAGCTGTTATGTCGACTAGCAATAGAGAACCGCTCCGAGTGGATTAGACGAATGAGAAAAGAACTTTACTATTGATTTAGATCCCCTAAAACTTACTGGGCACATAGGAGGGAACGCTAGAGATCTGAGTGACAACGGACTCGTCGATCTGCGACATGGACTGTGTCACTGCGGTCTTGTTGATGCCGACCAGGTGGAAGAGGCCTGAAGTTGGAAAATAATATGAAGTAAAATCAAAATTAGTCATCAAAACAAATAATATGCAATACTTTTATTAGCAAAATATGTAACTTTAACACCCCGGGAATAAATGTAATGAATAGTGTGATAAAATTCGACTTCAATTCAATTTATCACGGTATCATGTCTGACTGACATGCCGTCCCAAGGCCAAAATTCGACTATCTGCATCTAATTTCTGGCAGTAATGTTTTTTTATGAAATGAGGAAAAGTGAACATGCCCCATCCACACAGATCCAAGCTCTCTGCGTATGCCACGTCGAATTTCTCCTCCTTCAGTCGCTCGATGAGACCCGGATGGCTGAGCAAGGCTGAATTAAGATTGAACTTACATATCTATTTATTATTCATAATAATAATTTCGAAAGGTCATTTTTAAATTAAAATTAATTAATCATAATATTGTTATAATAGAAAAAGGGATACCTTCACACTGCGCAATCCAGCCCGTGAACATGCGATCAAATTCCTGAAAACAATTGCTTGTCTCATTTTACGTGCTATTTCGTCGATGCGCAATATGTTTCGAATATATGGACTATAGCAACAGTTCAGTTAGGATGCATATTATTGTTGTAAACGGAGTTGAAAGTGAGCCTCTATATGTTGAGCGTGAAAATTATTGAAAATCATGGCTAATGGTCAGAGAAACGACGAAATAGCACGCATATTTGAGAGTGCACAGTCTCGTCAGCCAGATGGAGTGTATGTACTCGGAATATCAAGTTGGCTTTCCACAATAATAACACTCTCATCACTTTACACTGATGACCGTGATCTCTCACACTCTCTCGCCCTTGAAATGCTATTTCGCCGTCTCATTTATTTGTGAGTTATATGGGTTATTGCGCAAGCAACGTGTACTAGCGCCATAATGGTGAAATGGGTTCTTGCGTCGAGAAAACAACGAGAACGCTAGTGCTATTGTTCATTTCACCATAGTTGCGCAAGCATCCATGACGCTGTTGTATTCCACTTAAAATATCTAGGCGATAACAGTGACTGTGGTGGTATTGTTAATTATGACAAAGGATATCAAATCTGCGCAAACGATTCCTTCAATAATCCATGTGAGCTTTTTTCACATAGACCGTAGGGCGGAATCCAGCGTTCCCGTGAATTCCTACATACGAATAGTTGATCAAAGAGGTAAAGACGAATATGACTATTATATCATGTAAATAATTTTATAAGAAAATGATGGAATAACTATACTGCTTGAATGACTTCTGGGTGAAAGTTATTACTCTGTTGTTACCTACATGAATGGACGATATTTAAAGCAGTGATAAGGGATTGCTTTTCGGTTTGATTGAGCGGTTTTGGTTTCTATTGGAATCGTGTATTATTGATATTGCCCACTTTGGAAATTGTACATGATGAGAGCTGAATAAGCACTTGCGCATACAGGTGAAACGCAGAGATTTGTTTTTTAAATCATTTTTTATCATTCCCATCAAGGCAATGCTTCGACAGCTTGCGAACGCATGTTGAATCGTTGTTGTTGCATACATGCTTTGGAATGATAATAGTTGATACCGTCTTCCAATTCCCTCTGGAAGCTGAGTTATGAGTATGCTTCGCAAGGATTATTATAAGGTGCAAGTAGGTTGAATAACGCTATAGGGTTGTCCGAGTGACAGTTTAATTGGCATGCATATATAATTGGGTCAATATTTGGTCAAAAACTGGTGTTATTTGGTCTGTTTGGTAATTGGGTTAACACTAGGGAACGACTTATGGACCATTTTTCGTCGGTGCGCACCGGTGATTCATTCTCTCTCTCTCAACGTGGTCGACAGGTCGAATGCGAGTACAGAAAAAAAGCAGTCCAAAAGTCGTTCCCTAGTTCATACAAACCTTGAATAGCGCCTTGGGATGACAGCTTTTGTTTTACAAATTGAGCCAGTATTTGGTCAATAATTGGGTTATTTGATCAATAGGCAATTAACCTTGAATAGCGCCATGGGGTCCTGTGTCCTCCACACGTTGTGAATGATTCCATTCGGTCTGTGCATCCATTTGTACATCTCTCGAGTCACCTCGCACTGTGGAATCTGTAAAAATTTTTTTTATGTTATTCTGGGATCAGAACGTCACCCATGGGGCATATTATTTGAATATAATATTTTTAAAAAATATTTATAAACGACTAAAAGTACGACATCATTAAATGTATACGGACAAATACCGGAAGCGTAGATCGTACTGATTTTGTGAAGATTCTACCGATTTATATTAGGTTTCACAGATGTGTCAAAAGCTGGAACGATTTCAAATCAATAGTGGAGCCTTCATTACTTCTTCATAAAGAAAATAGAAATAATGTATTGGTGAATATGAAATGACGTTATGTAGGAACCATCTCAGTAAACAAATACCACGAAATATGGAAGAATGAATGCGAGTATTGTTCCTTTTTGGGGGTATAGGTTTCGAAAAAAGGATATTGGTAATGGTGAAATACAATTAAGACATGAATATTTGCCGAATAAACGTGATATCGCCATATGAGTTGTGAATTCCTGGAATATCTGCCCTTTTCAGCCATTATGGCGCAAGGGTCCATGGCTCTCTTCTCTTTGAGCCGGTATTTCTAGCATTCATAATACAAGGGAGATCCTGAGAGCTATCTTCTAGTGTTAAGAAAGGAATGCGTTTTTCTTTCATCACTCGACAACAGCGACATGGATACTTGGGCCGAAATAGTGATCAAACGCGCAATCATTCTTTGCACATGACACAAATTTCAATTGCATCTAATCAACATCCTCACTATTTGGTTTGCACTTTTGACTAGATTATTGATTTTCTTTCAGCGTCACTATATACTTGAAAATACATCCTCTATGAAAAATATACAACGAAGTAGTCAAAATGCCTGCCATAATCCTCACCTCAATCACTTTCGCCTTCTTCGTGCCCGCTGAACCGACGGACGTGTCGTGCACCGGTGACACCAACACCTTGAAATGCCAATTATTATTAAATTATTAAAGTACACCACGGCGTGATTCCCAATTCATACTATTATATATTAGGTTGTTGCATAAGTCTTGTCACATTGGTTCATTAGGTGGTGTTCGCTAGCGAGGAACTCGTTTTAGGTATGGTCACCTATGTCATCATGGACT